>JAKVIS010004839.1:0-13206 GCA_033119425.1 Bufotes viridis
TCGGTATGTTACCAGTTTGTTGTATTAGGGTTTTATTTTTTTACACCTTTCAAATAGTTTATTGCATTGTGTTTGTTTTTTTTCCTCCAGATTCTAGACTGGGATTACTACATAGAGCGTCTGGGTAGCGCTATTCAAAAAATTATAACCATTCCAGCAGCTTTACAGCAGGTATGGAAATTGTATTATATCCTTTTTAAAAAGTAGAGATCAATTTGTCCTGAGGATATCGTTCTCCCGGATGTACCGTAGCTCAAACGTTACTTAGACGCGTATCCACTTTTCAGCTGCATGCCTGGAATAGGTCTGTGTGGATATTCATCTTTGGATATACGTGCTCCCATTCACAGTAAGCGTTTTGAAAATGGTGAATAATGGGAACGCAAGATATACTAGAAAGTTGCATAAGTCTTCATAATGTTAACCTCTTGCCGACCGCCTCACGCAGGATTGCGTCCTGCGGGCGGTCGGTCTGTTCCTCCTTGACGCGCCCGCGCGTCATCTCGCGAGAGGCGAGATTTCCTGTGAACGCGCGCTCACGTCGGGGACAAGGTAAGCTACAGCCTGCCAGCGCTGATCGTGCGCTGGCAGGCTGTAGAAGTTAAAAAAATGGCATATCAGACGCTGTTTTGTTAACAGCGTCTGATATGCTTGCTGATCGTTCCTTTGGTGGTCCCATTTGCTTGGGACCACCAAAGCTTTATAAGTGCACCAAAACACCACACAGATCCACCCCCACTGATTAACCCCTGATTAACCCCCGATCACCCCATGTCACCCCCTGACACTAATTACCCCACTGTAAGGTTCATTCAGACGTCCGTATGTGTTTTGCGGATCCACGGATCCATAAAACACGGACACCAGCAATGTGCTTTCCGCATTTTGCGGATCCGCACATTGCCAGAACTATATAGAAAATGCCTTTTCTTGTCCGCAATTGCGGACAAGAATAGAGACATGCTCTATCTTTTGCGGAGCTGCGGCCGGATGCTTGGGGGCCGAAACCCGGAAGTTTGCGGCCGCAGCTCCGCAAATGCTGATGCGGCGGCGCATAGTGTGCTCTCCGCATCACCGCCAGCCCCATTCACACTGAATGGGTCCGCATCTATTCCACAGAATTGCGGAATAGATGCGGACATTTCTACGGACGTGTGAATGGGGCCTTACTACTTTTTTTTGCACATTTTTGGCAGAGATTTATTCATCCACATTGATCGATGCGAATGAGGAAATCTGTGCCGTTTTGTTTTTGCACATTTTTGGGCAGAGATTTTTTCATCCACATTGATTGATGCGAATGAAGAAATCTGTGCCGTTCATTTTTTTTTCTTTTCAGCGCAGAGGCTGAACGGGAAAAAAAATCTCATTACCCGTATGCTCAATATAAGGAGAATCGCAGAAACTCCTAATGCTGGCCATACGTGTAATGATTGCGGAGACCCTCAAATGCCAGGGCAGTACAAACACCTCACAAGTGACCCCATTTTAGAAAGAAGACACCCCAAGGTATTCCGTGAGGGCTATGGCGAGTTCATGCAAAATTTTATTTTTTGTCACAAGTTAGTGAAATATGAGACTGTAAAAAAAAAAAAAATCTATTTCCGCTAACTTGTGCCAAATTTTTTTTTTTCTGTGAACTCGCCATGCCCCTCACAGAATACCTTGGGGTGTCTTCTTTCCACAATGGGGCCACTTGTGGGGTATTTATACTGTCCTGGCATTTTAGGGGTCCTAAAGTGTGAGAATCCAAATGCGTAAAAATGGCCTGTGAAATCCTAAAGGTACTCATTGGTTTAGGGCCCCTTTGCGCATCTTGGCTGCAAAAAGTGTCACTCATGTGGTGTCGCCGTACTCAGGAGAAGTAGGGCAATGTGTTTTGGGGTGTATTTTTATATATACCCATGCTGGGTGTGAGAAATATCTCTGTAAGCGACAACTTTTTACATTTTTTATTCAAAGTTGTCAGTTTACAGAGATATTTCTCACACAAAGTATGGGTATATGTAAAAATACACCCAAAACACATTGCCTGACTTCTCAGAGTACTGGCGATACCACATGTGTGCCACTTTTTGCAGCCAAGATGCGCAAGGGACCCTAAAACAATGAGTCTGCTGAGAGGGCATTTTACGCATTTTTCTTCTCACGCTTTAGGGCCCCTAAAATGCCAGGGCAGTATAAATACCCACATGTGACCCCATTTTGGAAAGAAGACACCCCAAGGTATTCGCTGAGGAGCATAGTGAGTCCATGAACAATTTAACTTTTGTCAAAAGTTAGCAGAAAGGTAGACTTTATGAGAAAAACAATAAAAAATCAATTTCCGCTAACTTGTGCCAAAAAAAAATCTTCTATGAACTCGCCATGCCCCTCACAGAATACCTTGGGGTGTCTTCTTTCCAAAATGGGGTCACATGTGGGGTATTTATACTGCCCTGGCATTTTAGGGGCCCTAAAGCGTGAGAAGAAAAATGCGTAAAAATGCCCTCCTAAAAGGTACTCATTGGTTTAGGGCCCCTTTGCGCATCTTGGCTGCAAAAGTGGCACACATGTGGTATCGCCGTACTCAGGAGAAGTAGGGCAATGTGTTTTGGGGTGTATTTTTGCATATACCCATACTTTGTGTGAGAAATATCTCTGTAAATTGACAACTTTGAATAAAAAAATGTAAAAGTTGTCGTTTACAGCAATATTTCTCACACGCAGTATGGGTATATGTAAAAATACACCCTAAACTACATTGCCTACTTCTCCTGAGTGCGGCGATACCACTGAGTGGCACTTTTGCAGCCAAGATGCACAAAGGGCCTAAAGCCATGAGTACACTGCTAGGATTTCACAGGCCATTTTTACGCATTTGGATTCTCACGCTTTAGAGGCCCTAAAATGCCAGGGCAGTATAAATACCCCACATGTGACCCCATTTTGAAAGAAGACACCCCAAGGTATTCCGTGAGGGGCATGGCGAGTTCACAGAATTTTATTTTTGGCACAAGTTAGCGGAAATTGATATATATTTTTTTTATTTTGTTTTTTACAAAGTCTCATATTCCACTAACTTGTGACAAAAAAATAAAATTTTACATGAACTCGCCATGCCCCTCACGGAATACCTTAGGGTGTCTTCTTTCCAAAATGGGGTCACATGTGGGGTATTTATACTGTCCTGGCATTTTAGGGGCCCCTAAAGCGTGAGAAGAAGTCTGGAATCCAAATGCGTAAAAATGCCCTGTGAAATCCTAAAGGTACTCATTGGTTTTAGGGCCCCTTTGCGCACCCAGCCTGCAAAAAGTGGCACACATGTGGTATCGCCGTACTCAGGAGAAGTAGGGCAATGTGTTTTGGGGTGTATTTTATATATACCCATACTGTGTGTGAAAAATATCTCTGTAAACGACAACTTTGAAAAAATTTTATACAAAGTTGTCAGTTTACAGAGATATTTCTCTCACCCAACATGGGTATATGTAAAAATACACCCCACACATTGCCCTACTCTCCTGAGTACGGCGATCCCATAAGTGACACTTTTGCAGCCTGAGTGCGCAAAGGGCCTAAATTAACGAGTACCTTTAGGTTTTACATGGCGACTCACAATTTAGCCCCGCCCAAAATGCCAGAACAGTACAAACACCCCACAAATGACCCCATTTTGGAAAGTAGACACCCCAAGGTATTCACTGAGGGGCATAGTGAGTCCGTCTGAGATTTCTTTTTTTTGCCAGAAGTTAGCAGAAATTGAAACTTTTTTTTTTTTTTTTTTTCTCAAAGTGTCATTTTCCGCTAACTTGTGAAAAAATGAAATGATACATGAACTCACCATGCCCCTCCGCGAATACTTTGGGGTGTCTTCTTTCTAAAATGGTGTGATTTGGGGGTATTTATACTATCCTGACATTCTAGCACCTGAAGAAACATGACAGGCGCTCAGAAAGTCAGAGCTGCTTCAAAATGCCGAAATTCACTTTTTTGCACCATAGTTTGTAAACGCTATAACTTTTACCCAAACCAATAAATATACACTTATTGGACTTTTTTTTATCAAAGACATGTAGAACAATAAATTTAGAGAAAAATTTATATAGAAATGTAGTTTTTTTTTTCAAAATTTTACAACAAAGTGAAAAATGTCATTTTTTTGCAAAAATTTCGTTAAATTTGTATTAATGGCAAAAAAAAGTAAAAATGTCAGCAACAATGAAATACCACCAAATGAAAGCTCTATTAGTGAGAAGAAAAGGAGGTAAAATTCATTTGGGTGGTAAGTTGCATGACGGAGCAATAAACGGTGAAAGTAGTGTAGTGCGGAATTGTAAAAAGTGGCCTGGTCATTAAGGGTGTTTAAGCTAGGGGGGCTTAAGTGGTTAAAATGTATCTTTTTTTTTTTTTTTACAGTAAAGTATTTGCGTCTTGATGTAGCCTACAAAACCAGTCTGGCTATTGGTTACTGGGACATGTGAGTCTTTATTTAAATATGCCATGGAGTCAACCTATCTTGTGTGTTTTAGGTGAAGAATCCAGTCCCCCGTGTAAGGCACCCAGATTGGCTACATAAGAAATTACTTGAGAAGAATGATGTCTACAAACAAAAAAGAATTAATGAACTGTTCACAATTGAAGGAAAAAAGCAAGTAAGTATCGGGGTCCCTCTGAAATCAGGGATGAATATATTCAGACATTCTCATAGCAGCTGGTGAACAGTGACAGACCATGTGTCTGCTACGACGAGGCCGGTGGTCAATGGGGGGGGCCTGTCACTGAGCTGCTTTTACTTCTTCCTGACAGTCCGATGAATTTTCTGCAGGGTCCACTAGTGAGGGTTCACTGCATAGAGACTTGTACAGCTCCTGTTGAGTTCTATTGGAGCTGTATAAACTCATGTGTACTGAGCTCCCCCAGTGTACATGGTTACATCAGTTAACAAAAGACATAAGTCTATCAAGTTCCAACTTTCTCAGATCAGTTATTTAGTGACAAACATTTGTAATGGACTTTTCTCACACTGACACAAAGCACAAAGATAGTTGTGTGGCTGGGGTGACTCCCTGGGAAGTCAGTGGCCTCCATATAGGCACTGGACTCCAACACACAATGAATAGTAGAGTCAGTTTTGTAGGAAGTCAGTTTGCATATTTCTATATTTTTGGGATGTGGAAGGAAACCAAAGTATCTGGAGGAAACCCACACAAACACGGAGAGAACATATGAACTCCATGTAGAGGTTCAAACCATTGGGGCACATTACATCAATAATATTGATTAAAATGAATATTAATTAGAATGCTCAATGCCATTTGCTATTGGATAAGCATCTAGCCCTTTTTACATGCTGACATCGTATCTGTCATTGTTAGCTCCCGTGGTAGGGCATTCCATAGTTGGAATACTCTAACTGTAAAGAATCCAAGAATCCTTTCCTGTATTGATGCTTAAATCATGTAAATAAGATCACCTCGAAGTATCTTTATTCTATGCTGAACAAGCCCAATTTTTAAAGGGGTTCTTCAGGATACCGAAAAGCATGTATACACAGTGTGTGTATGTGTGTGTATGTATGTATATATATATATATATATATGTGTGTATATATATATATATATATATATATATATATATATATATATATATATATATTCCTAAATGCGTTTAATTTATAATGGCTCATTTTGTCTGGTGGGCGTTTAGTAGAGAAATTAAAATGGGCGCTGTCCGATTTCACATGGAATCCGTCCTAATGACAGCAGGACGGCCTGAGTTAGAATGCAGAGCAGAGAGCAGGAGCTGTATGGAAGCTGAGTTCTCTGCTTTATCAGCCCTGTGAAACACTACGTCATCTATAGATCACAGCTGTCATCTGTGCCTGCCCTCAAAGCTCACTGGAATGAAGCTCGCTCCATTCTTTATTTCAGTCCTGTGCTAGCTTTATTTCCATCTGGCATCTCGGGGGCGTCATTCTTCCGTTGCAGCTCTCTCCTTGTAACAGCTCAGTCGTGTTCTATCTGTTGCTGCTCTCTGCCTGTAACTGTCGCAGGTTCTAACAGTAGATACAGCTGGTGGCTTTAAAAGATAGTACGGAGCATCTATTTTGGTGATGTTACAGAGGTTGACAGAAAATAAGGAAAAGGACAAGCTTTAGGTGGTGCTATACTGAAAGTTTTTACTGATTAACTCAGTGGCTATACGAAATTTACATGGAATTACAAAAGTGTTTAGGTCCATATGCTGGTTTGGACAATGTAAAATATTTTAGGGTGGGACAACCAGGGCTGTGGAGTCGAGGAGTCGGAGGCAATTTTGGGTACCTGGAGTCAGCAAAAAATGGACCGACTCCGACTCCTCCTAGATTTAAATTGGAATAAAAAAAAAGCAAGTTTAAATGTCCCAATTCAGATAAAGTTATAATTAGTTACTTCCCTACTGTAAGAATAAAGGCCAATGCATGCAGTGCGTCACGTTACCGCTAAACAAAGACGTTAAGTGACCGTGAAGAAGCATGCTTTTCATATGCTTTACTATGCAGTTAAAGGGACACTGACAGGCTGATTTACCGGCTAAAGATATATCTGCTGGTATTCATCAGAGGATTAGGAATACAACTAGACGACTGTTACCCCCAGTTGAGGTTTACTTGTGTTTAAAAACGTTTTAATCGATATGCAAATTCTCTACCTTTGTGCCCAAGGGGGCAGGCGCACATGTAGAGTACTGGCAGCACTAGACAGGACTAGGTAGCGAGGAGGAAGAGAGAAAGCTGGCACAGCCTCAGCATAGCCAGACGAGGCTGCTGCCAGCACTCTACACGTGCGCCTGCGCAGGAATTCAGCGTTCGGCTAGCCTGAACAAAAAGGCCAGTGCAGTGAATAATAATGAGGGGAACAGCGCTGAGAAGCTGTACTTCGGGCGCGGCTGGGCACAAAGCCGCAGGAGACGCTGCCCCATTGGGCACAAAGATAGTGAATTTGCATACAGATTAAAATGTTTTTTAAACACAAGTACAGTTTAACTGAGGGTAACATTAGTATAGTTTTATTCCTAATTCTCTGATGAATACCAGTAGATATATATCTTTAGCTGGAAAATCAGCCTGTCAGTGTCCCTTTAAGGAGCGGCAATACTTACACTTTCCATTGTCTTGTGGTCTGCTGTTACAGGGAGCCCATGGTTATCCTCGCCTCTCACTGATAACTGATTAAGGACTGGAGTGGAGACACTTGTATAAGTGAAGGGAATGGATAGTCAATAGTTCAAGACTGAAGCTGTAAACCATTTGAAAAACTGCTATCATTCAGCTAAGGCTATAAAACATGTAAACTCAGATTGTTAGCTTAAATTTTAAACATGACTATGGGATTCTACTAGGAAAATCATGTTTTAATATAAATGCCCCTTCCCCTGCCCCGTCCTGGATCCTCCCACTGCTCTATCTTCAGCAGAAGATCAGCACACAAAGGAGAAGGCAGCAGCTTCTGCTCAACTACCTCTCTGTGCTAGAGAAGATTAGAAGAACTTGGTGGAACAGCTTCGTATTTGCATATTAAATACAGAGGAGTCGGAGTCGAGGAGTCTGAGTCGGAAGTTTCAAAATCTGAGGAGTCGGAGTCGGAAAATTTATCTACCGACTCCACAGCCCTGGGGACAACCCTAATACCTTTTTTTTAGCCATTTTTCTTCACACCGCATTTTGTGGTCAGTGGTGTTTGTTTTTCCAAAAACGCAGCATGCTTTATGGTAGGGCCATGCAGTTGTAGAAGCAGCAGGGGGATCTTATAACTGATTGGTACACTGTGCAGCCATTAATAATGACAACCAAATAAGCAACTCTGTTGTAATCCGTTAATTTGATCTGCCAGGCTTAACTATACCTCATTCTAATGGCCCCCTTACACTAGCCAAAAGTGGGTTAGATAATGGCTAACAAGCATCCGTTGGATTGCTCATTGGTGATCTGTGAATGTAAAGATGTCACTGATTACCAGATGAGCAAGCAAAACGCTCTTTTATTGGGTAATTGGTTCTTTTATGCCGTCATCTAAATCATTGTTTGTGGCAGCTGATCGCCCTGTCTAAAGAGCCTTTGCTGCCGGAAACTGATTCTGTATGGGACAAGTGGTGGCATTAGCGAGCACTCGTCCTCATACTGTGAAAGAGACCGTTGCTTGTAATGGCAGCTGTCTCCTTCACCGACCAGCAGGCAATTGTCGGGAAGGAACAAGCGGTGTTAATTGAGCAGTGTAAGGCCTCGTTCACATTTCCTTGTCAGTGTCACGTCCATGGAAAAAACAACAACACAAGGGCTCATGCACATGACCATATGCACTTTGGACCATATGTCCCCGAGCGGCATCGATAGTGTGCACGGGAGCGCACAGCATCATATATTACAATCATATGAGTGTTTGACAATAGTCCCACAAGCTGCCTGACGTGCACAGCATCATTGTAACATATGATGTTGTGTACTCCCATTCGCACGATTGATGCCACTCGGGGACATATGGCCCGCTTACAGACCGTATGTCTCGGAGGGCATATGGTCATGTGCACGAGCTCTAAGTGTTTCAGATCCGTGCTTGGTCCGTGTCTCTGTATTTCATCCGTGTGTCATCCGTAATTCACTGACGTTGCTCAGCTGAAAATTAGTTTCCAAAGAATCTCCGATTAGTCTTCAGTGAAAAACGGACACAACACAGATGTGTGTCAGTGATTTTCACTGACCCATATACTTCAATGGAAGGACGAAGGGCATACATGTACGCCCTTGCGTCCTGGTTCTTAAGGACCAAGGGCGTACATGTACGCCCTGTGTTTAAACTGCTACTGCACCCGATGTGGGCGCGCGGTAGCAACATGGTTCAGGAACCATGTTCTAATGCTGAGGGGGGTCGGCGATCGCTGCAAACCACAGGTCAATTCAGACCTGCTGTTTGCAGCAGTTTTAGCGATCTCTGATCCCCGCGGTCTGTGACCGCGGGGATCAGAAAGTTAATTGCCCCAAAGATATTCATTTTAACCCCCCCTGCAGCCCCCAATCTTGTTATGGCTGCGGGGGTGCGGGAGGCGGGCGGTGTGGCAGGCGGGATCGCAATAGCGATCCCCCGCCCGCCTCCCTTGTAATAATTTCCTGGTGTCTAGTGGTTCTATCAGAGTGCCAGCACATTGCTGGCACTCTGATAGAAAAACGGCTGGCATCTGTGCTGCAGATGCCAGCCGTTTAACCCGTCCGGACCGCGGTATGGCAGGTGTTAACAGGGAGGGAGCTCCCTCCCTCTCCCATCGGGGGGCTGCTGTGCCTATGCAGCCCCCCTCCCAGGATGGGATCGCAGAGGGAGGGAGCTCCCCTCCCTCCCCATCCATCACCCACTACTCTCTAATGGCAGTGGGTGATGGTTACCATGGCAGCAGGACGCTTTCAGAAGCGTCCTGCTTGCCATGGTATAGTAACTCTGGTCAGACTTCTGCTAAAGGCAGAAGTCTGACCAGACTGTGAAAAGTAAAAATACAGTGCAGTACACTATATAGTGTACTGTTCTGTATTATATAGACACCAGATCCACTGGATCTACAAGAACCAAGTGGGTCTGGGTCAAAAAATGTAAAAAAGTAAAAATAAAAAAAAACACAAATCACTGAATAAAAAGTAAAAAAATACACTACACATATTAGGTATCGCGCGTCCGTAAAAAACAGCTCTATAAAAATATCACATGACTGAACCCCTCACGTGAACGCCATAAAAATAAAAAAATGGTGTAAATAAGCCATTTTTGGCACCTTACATCACTAAAAGTGTAATACAAAGTGATCAAAAAGGCGTATGCCTCCCAAAATAGTACCAATCTAACCGCCATCTCATCCCACAAAATGAGCCCCTTCATAAAACAATTGCCCAAAAAATAAAAAAACTATGCCTCTCAGACTAAAACATGATTTTTTTGTTTCAAAAATGCTTTTCAGTGTTAAATGTAAAAAATTAAAAAAAAGTAGACATATTGGGTATCTCCACATCCGTAAGAATCTGCTCTATAAAAATATCACATGACCTAACCCCTCAAGTAAACACTGTAAAAAAAAAAAAAACTTTGTCAAAAAGCCATTTTTTGTCACCTTACATCACAAAAGTGTAATAGCAAGCGATCAAAACGTCATATGACCCCCAAATAGTGCCAATCTAACCGCCACCTCATCCCGCAAAAATTATACCCAACCTGAGACAATCGCCTAAAAACTGAAAAAAATATGGCTCTCAGACTATGGAACACTAAAACATGATTTTTTTGTTTCAAAAAGGATATTATTGTGTAAAACCAGAATAAATAAAAAAGTATACATATTGGGTATCGTCGCGTTCGTAACGACCTGCTCTATAAAAATATAACATGACCTAACCCCTCAGGTGAACGCCGTAAACATTAAAAATAAAAACGTTGTAAAAAAGTCATTTTTTTGTCACCTTACATCACAAAAAGTGTAATAGCAAGTGATCAAAAAGTCATATGCACCCCAAGATAGTACCATTCAAACCGCCATCTCATCCCATAAAAAATGAGCCCCTACATAGGACAATTGCCAAAAAAAAAAAAAAAAAACTATGGCTTTTAGAATGTGGAGACACTAAAAAATCATTTTTTTCAAAAATGGTTTATTATGTAAAACTGAAACAAAAAACCCCAAAAAGTAGACACATTTGGTATTGTCGCGTCCGTAACAACCTGCTCTATAGAAATAGCATACAATATAACCTGTCAGTTCAACGATGTAAATAACAAAAAATACAAAACTGTCCCAAAACAGCTATTTTTTTGCAAATTATCCATTTTAATCCATTTTTCCAGTAACAAAGCAAGGGTTAACAGCCAAACAAAACTCAATATTTATTGCCCTGATTCTGTAGTTTGCAGAAACACCCCATATGTGGTCGTAAACTGCTGTATGGCCAAACGGCAGGGCGTAGAAGGAAGGGAACGCCATATGGTTTTTGGAAGGCGGATTTTGCTGGACTGGTTTTTTGACACCATGTGCCATTTGAAGCCCCCCTGATGCACCCCTACAGTAGAAACTCCAAAAAAGTGACCCCGTTTTGGAAACTACAGGATAAGGTGGTAGTTTTGTTGGTACTATTTTAGGGTAAATATGATTTTTGGTACCTCTATATTACACTTTTTTTGAGGCAAGGTAACAAAAAATTGAAATTCTGAAATTTCATCTCCATTTGCCAATAACTCTTGTGGAACACCTAAAGGGTTAACAAAGTTTGTAAAACTGGTTTTGAATACCTTGAGGGGTGTAGTTTCTTAGATGGAGTCACTTTTATGGAGTTTCTACTCTAGGGGTGCATCAGGGGCTTCAAATGGGACATGGTGTCAAAAATCCAGTCCAGCAAAATCCGCCTTCCAAAAACCATATGGCGTTCCTTTCTTCTGCGCCCTGCAGTTTGGCCACTACAGTAGTTTAGGACCACATATGGGGTGTTTCTGAAAACTACAGAATCGGGGCAATAAATATTGAGTTTTGTTTGGCTGTTAACCCTTGCTTTGTTACTGGAAAAATTGATTAAAATGGAAAATTTTCCCAAAAATCGAAATTCTGAAATTTTATCTCCATTTGCCATTAACTCTTGTGGAAAACCTAAAGGGTTAATGATGTTTGTAAAATCAGTTTTGAGTACCTTCAGGGGTGTAGTTTCTAGAATGGGGTCATTTTTGGGTGGTTTCTATTATGTAAGCCTCGCAAAAGTGACTTCAGACCTGAACTGGTCCTAAAAAGTGGGTTTTTGCAAATTTCTGAAAAATGTCAAGATTTGCTTCTAAACTTCTAAGCCTTGTAATGTCCCAAAAAAATAAAATGGCATTCCCAAAATGATCGATACATAAAGTAGACATATGGGGAATGTAAATCAATAACTTTTTTTGGCAGTATTACTATGTATTCTAGAAGTAGAGAAATTAAAACTTGGAAAATTGCAAATTTTCAAAATTTTTAGTAAATTTGGTATTTTTTTTTATAAATAAAAATGAAATTTTTCGACTTTATTTTACCACTGTCATGAAGTACAATATGTGACGAAAAAACAATCTCAGAATGGCTTGGATAAGTAAAAGCGTTTTAAAGTTATCATCACATAAAGTGACAATGGTCAGATTTTGAAAAAATGGCCTGGTCCTTAAGGTGAAATAGGGCTGAGTCCTTAAGGGGTTAATCCAGTCTTCATGAACGCACTGAAGAACCGCAGGTGGTACTACCTACAGCACTGTATGATTTGGGTTGCACACTATAGCTCACCTGAAATGGCGTATGGGCCAGAAGCCTTTAACCCCTCCAGGGCCCTGTTATTTTTCACCTTAAGGACCTGGCAATTTTTTGCAAATCTGACGTGACCCTTTATGAGCTATGCCAGTGATGGTCTTTCATGCCATTTACGGTGTGTCAGGCTGGAGCCAGGAATTAAAGAGCACCTTCGGGCCCATTTTCTTGTACACCAATTCTCCCTGGAAAGCCCCTTTTAAATGTTAAACTTTAAAGCGTAAACTTACTTGAATTAAGTGCACAATTGTGTAGTAACCAATAAACAGTTTCAGTAGGCAGTATAGACAATAGTCTTTATGAATGTGTGTTTAATAGTCTACTGTAGCCCTTGGACAACATCTTACCCAGTTACGGTCGTCGCTTAGACTTCAAAGAAGTATTAATTTCAGATTATTTGCATTAGAAGGTTATAATCTTCGAGAAATTTATGGCATATTGCTATCATATGACATAAATGTCCAGTGAGTGTGGGTCCCACCTCTGGGACCACTGTTATCTGAAGAACAATGCCCCACCATGAATGGAGAAAAGAGAAAGTTGCACATTCATGGCGAGACCCCATTGAGAGAAGAGGTGGGATCTGCACCTGTCGGAAGTTTTTGGAATGTCCTCTTAATATGCTATACATTTTCCAGATTGGACCACCAGTTTTATGTAATATTTTGCTGCAGTTTATATATTGCCTTTGTTTTAGGTCACCGCCCAACTGCAGCAACCAGATTCCTCACAAACTGCAGATATTGAGGACTTTGGAGTGGGGAAGCGTCTGAAGCCCACTATTCCTATCAGCACAAAGAGAAAGCGTGTACCAACAGCAGAGGAGAGTCAAGGTGACTCGCAAGATGTAGCACTTACACAGTCTTGGAGGGAGGTCTTGGGTTCACCTCCTCCACTCGGCAC
>JAKVIS010004840.1:0-13255 GCA_033119425.1 Bufotes viridis
AATTCATATGTAAGACACAGATTTGGTGGCACGGATTATGTAGTGGACAGAGCTGAGTTACTGTAGAGCTGCTCAAAGTGAAGTGAGCTACCTCAAAACAGCTGATCGGCATGGGTGTGGGGTGTTGAACCCCTGCCGATCAGAAAATGAGATGGCCTATCCTGAACATAGGCTGTCAATAGTAAATTTTTAAACTACCTTTCAAACATCTGGTGAGGCTGCCATCCAAACAAGTTGGTTTAATTGTGAAATGAATATAATTCATTCTGGATCATAACTACTTCTCCTTTTATGGTAACTTTAATCTCCAGTCATTTGGAACTGCTATGGGGACTATTTTTATGTTGATTTATGAAAACTATGTATCTTTTATGGGTAACCAACATTTTTCTCCCAGCTAGAGAACAATAATGAATATGCCAATTTACTCTTCGCTTAAGCACTACTTGTATTGACTCTTTAGAAATTAGTACTGGGGTTTGTTTGTATGAATCTGACTAAAAGTTTCAAAAGGAGTTCTATTGGGTAAAAGATTAGTCATTGTCTGACCATTGTGGCCCCTATCGAAAATACCACTATTTAAAAAATGTAGGCACCAGTTATTCAATTTTCTTGCATATATTCACCATACAAGTGGTCATTGCCGTTGAGATAGCGTAAAGAAAACCGTGTACGATGGGGGTGCCAGCGCACTGCAGTTGTCAATAAACGGTAAAGATAATTTCCCTAAAGGTTTTCGACGAGAATGGGATTCGAACCCATGCATGCAGAGCACAATGGATTAGCAGTCCATCGCCTTAACCACTCGGCCACCTCGTCTAGTCGATTGCCCGCGCTTCTTGCGTGACATCACATGGCTGACCACAATTGCAATTTATGAAGTACTTAACTTGCATTTTAATGGGGTTTCCTCGTAAATACTAAAATCTTCACCACCCCTCACTGAAACAAAAATAGTAGTGCTGAGCTGGGCACCTTTCCTCTCGGGTTCACTTTAAGGTTGCCTTGACAGATACCTTTTGTGGGGTCTTGTAAAGCGTCCTGTTGATGTTTATTTTTGTCTAGTTTCTTTGGTTAGACATTTTTGACTTGTGCATTTTCAAGCATTCTTTCTACTTTCGAGAAGTGTATGAGAAAACGGCCTGATAAAACCCATACCTAAAACATGCCACATTTTGAAGTAAAAATGCCATGTACCTGAAAAACATACACACACAAAAATGAGAAGAAAATGCCATACAAATGCAAAGTTTCCCCCAAAAAGTCCACCAAAAATGGAAAGAAGAATGCCACAAAAATGGAGTACTTTTCTAAATACACGCTCTGACAGAACTCTAAAGGGAAACTAAGCGTTGTTTTCTACAGAAAACTTCTTAAAAAAATGGAATATTTCTAATTTCTTTCTGCATATAGTGATACCTTATTACAGCTTTTGGTGGAAGAGCTGTGTGCCTATTTGGAGGAAATGTCGCATCTTTAAGTTGTTTGGTCTAAAATTAAACAAGTGTTGGCTCCTGGTACCCCAAAGTGTCATGTTCTTAGGGTGAATTCACATGTGCTTGAATTTTACGCTACGAACAAATCTGCCACAAAATCCTGAAGCTTAACGAGTGTTTTTATGAGCATTTACATGCCAATTTGTCTCAGACTGGCTGCCGATTTCACACCTTTGAAAGGGAAGGATGAAATCGACAGCAATTCCGTGGCAAATCTCAATCTTAATCCATATGTAAGACACAGATTTGGTGGCAGATTATGTAGTGGACAGAGCTAGTTACTGTAGAGCTGCTCAAAGTGAAGTGAGCTACCTCAAAACAGCTGATCGGCATGGGTGTGGGGTGTTGAACCCTGCCGATCAGAAATGAGTGGCCTATCCTGAACATAGGCTGTCAATAGTAAATGTTTAAACTACCTTTCAAACATCTGGTGAGGCTGCCATCCAAACAAGTTGGTTTAATTGTGAAATGAATATAATTCATTCTGGATCATAACTACTTCTCCTTTTATGGTAACTTTAATCTCCAGTCATTTGGAACTGCTATGGGGACTATTTTTATGTTGATTTATGAAAACTATGTATCTTTTATGGGTAACCAACATTTTTTCTCCCAGCTAGAGAACAATAATGAATATGCCAATTTACTCTTGGCTTAAGCACTACTTGTATTGACACTTTAGAAATTAGTACTGGGGTTTGTTTGTATGAATCTGACTAAAAGTTTCAAAAGGAGTTCTATTGGGTAAAAGATTAGTCATTGACCATTGTGGCCCCTATCAGAAAATACCACTATTTAAAAATGTAGGCACCAGTTATTTACTTTTCTTGCATATATTCACCATACAAATTGGTCATTGCCGTTGAGATGAGCCGTAAAAGCAAAGCAGTGGCCGATGGGGTGCAGCACTGCAGTGGATCAATATCATCTTGGTAAAGATAATTTCCCTAAAGGTTTTTCGACCGAGGATGGGATTCGAACCCATGCATGCAGAGGCACAATGGATTTAGCAATTATCATGTAACCACTCGGCCACCTCATCGATCGATTGTCCCGCTTCTTGCGTGACATCACATGGCTGACCACAATTGCAATTATGAAGTGCCCAACTTGCATTCTAATGGGTTCTCGTAAATACTAAATCTTCACCCATCCTCCACTGAAACAAAATAGTAGTAGTGCTGTGACAGGCACCTTTCCTCTCGGGTTCACTATAATTTGCCTTGACCAGATCTTTTTGTGGGGTCTTACAATAAAAGCGTCTGTTGATGTTTTATTTTTTGTCTGGTTTCTTTGGTTGACATTTTTTTGACTTGGCTGCATTTTCCAAACATTCTTTCTACTAGAAGTGTAGAAAGCGTGATAAACCCATACCTAAAACATGCCCACATTTTGAAGTAAAAATACCTATGTACCTAGACAATACACACAAAAATAGAGAAGAAAATGCACAAATGCAAAGAGTTTCCCCAAAAGTCCACTAATGGAAGAAGAATGCTGCACAAAAATGGAATTTTTTCTAATATGTAGCTCTGACGGAACTCTAAGGGAAACTAAGCGTTGTTTTCTGCAGAAAGCTTCTTGAAATGGAATATTATTTCTAATTTCTCTGCATATGGTGATGCCTTATTACAGCTTTTGGTGGAAGAATGTGTTTCTATATTGGAGAAAATGCAAGCATCTTTAAGTTGTGTTTGGTCTAAAATTAAACAAGTATTGGCTCCTGTGGTACTTTAAGTATAGCATTTCCTTGGTGAATTCACATATGTAACCCCGGATTTACGCTACGAGACAAATCTTTCAAATCCTGAAGCTTAGAGTGCTTTTTATATGAGCATTTACATGCCCAATTTGTCTCAGACTGGCGATTTACCCTTTGAGAAAGGGAAGGATGAAGTGACAGCAGTCATGGCAAATCTCATTGTCTAAATCCTTGCCTGTAAGACACAGATTTGGTGGCAGATTATGTAGTGATTGTTTAGTTACTGTGAAGCTGCTCAAAGTAGTGAGCTACCTCAAAACAGCTGATGGCATGGGTGTAGGTGTTGAACCCCTACTGATCCAGAAATGATCAACCTATCACAGACATAGGCTTGTCAATAGTAAATGATTTATTACCTTTCCCAAACATCTGGGCCAGGGGCTGCCATGACAGGTTGGTTTAATTGTGAAATGAATATAATTCTACTTTCATTCTGGATCATAACTACTTCTCCTTTTATGGACAACAATGCCAGTCATTTGGAACTGCTATGGGGACTATTTTTATGTTGATTTATGAAAACTATGTATCTTTTATGGGTAACCAGCTTTTTTTCTCCCAGCTAGAGAACAATAATGAATATCCCAATTTACTCTTCGCTTAAGCACTTTCTTGTATTGACACTTTGAAAATTAATATGGGGTTTTTGTATGAATCTGACTAAAAGTTTCAAAAGGAGTTCTTGTTAAGATTAGTCATTGACCATTGGCTTCAAAATACCACTATCCTTTAAAAAATGTGGCACCAGTTATTTACTTTTCTTGCATATATTCTGTACAAGTGGTCGTATACATTGAGATGTTTTGTCCACAAAGAAAACCGTGTACGATGGGGAATTGCCAACACACTGGGTGTCAATAAACAGTAAAGATACTTTCCCTGAAGATTTTACGGCAGGATGGGTTCGAACCCACATGCATGCAGGCACAATGGATTAGCAGTCCATCGCCTTAACCACTCGGCCACCTCGTCTGGTCGATTGCCCCTTCTTACGTGACATCCATATTGACCACAATCGCAGGTATGAGTAGCAACTTGCATTCTAATGGGGTTTCCTCGTACATCTCTAAAATCTTACCACCACCCTCACTGAAACAAATAGTATAGTGTTCAGAGCTGGGCACCTTTCCTCTCGGGATTGCTAAGGTTGCCTTGACAAATACCTTTTTGTGAGGTCTTATCGCGTCCTGTTGATGTTTATTTTGTCTAGTTTGCTTTGGTTAGAAATTTTTGACTTGTGCATTTTCAAGCATTAACCTACTTTTCGAGTGTATAAACTTGACCTGATAAAGCCCATACCTGAAACATGCACATTTTGATAAAATGCCATGTACCTGAAAAACATACACACACAAAAATGAGAAGAAAATGCCATACAAATGCAAAGTTTCCCCCAAAAAGTCACCAAATGGAGAAGAATGCCACAAAAATGGAGTCTTTTCTAAATACACGCTCTGTGGGAACTCTAAGGGAAACTAGGCGTTGTTTTCTGCAGAAGACTGTAAAAAAATGGAATATTTTCTAATTTCTTTCTGCATATAGTGATACTGTAATACAGCTTTTGGTGGAAGAGCTGTGTGTGCCTATTTGGAGGAAATGTCGCATCTTTAAATTGATTTGGTCTAAAATTAAAACAGAGTGTTGGCTCTGGTGCCCCTAAGTGTCATGTTCTTAGGGTGAGATTCACACATGTGCTTGAATTTTACGCTACGAGACAAATCTGCCTAAATCCTGAAGCAACGAGTGTTTTTTTATGACATTTACATGCCAAATTGTCTCAGACTGGCTGCCCTACACCTTTGAAAGAAGGATGGAAATCGTACCCAGCAATTCAAATCTCAATCTTAATCCATATGTAAGACACAGATTTGGTGCTTGGGTGTAGTGGACAGAGCTATTACTGTAGAGCCTATCAAAAGTGAAGTGAGCTACCTCAAAACAGCTGATCGGCATGGGTGTGGGGTGTTGAACACTGCGATCAACGAAAATAGTGGCCTATCCTGAACACTACTAGGCTGTATCTTAATAAATAAATCATTTCTTCCTGACATCTGGTGAGGCTGCCATCCAAACAAGTTGGTTTAATTGGCTGGAATGAATATAATTCATTCTGGATCATAACTACTTCTCACTTTTGTGGTAGCTCTAATCTCCAGTGTTTGGGTCTGCTATGGGGACTGTATGTTGACTGTCTGGCTTATGTATACTTCGTGGGTGACCAAGCATTTTCTCCAGCTGACGAACAATTAATAATGAATGTGCCAGTTACTCTTGAGCTTATAGCTACTTGTGTATTGACACTTTAGAAATTGGTGCTTGAGGGTTTGTTTGTGTAGATCTGACTAAAAAGAGTTTTTCCAAAAGGAGTTCTATTGGGTAAGATTAGTCATCGACCGTTTATTTGCATCAGCTACCCACCATTTAAAAATGCATGGCTTACAGTTGGCTGCAGTTTTCTTGCATATATTCACCATACAAGTGGTCATTGCCGTTGAGATAAGCGTAAAAGAAAGCCGTAGTGCGATGGGGTGCCAGCACTGCAGTTGTCAATAAGCGATGTAAAGATAATTTCCCTAAAGGTTTCGGCGAGGGATGGGATTCGAACCCATGCATGCAGAGCACAATGGATTAGCAGTCCATCGCCTTAACCACTCGGCCACCTCGTCTAGTCGGTTGCCCCTGCTTCTTGCGTGACATCACATGGCTGACCACAATTGCAATTTATGAAGTTGCTTAACTTGCATTCTAATGGGGTTTCCTCATAAATACTAAAATCTTCACCGCCCCTCACTGGAAACAAAAATAAGTAGTGCTGAGCTGGGCACCTTTCCTCTCGGGTTCGCTTTTAAGGTTGCGCCTGACAGATGCCTTTTGTGGGGTCTTGTAAGCGTCCTGTTGAGTGTTTATTTTTGTCTAGTTTCTTTGCAGACATTTTGACTTATTCATTTTCAAAGCATTCTTTCTACTTCCGAGAAGTGTAGAAAGCCTGGCCTGATAAAAGCCATACCTAAATACATTTTGAAGAAGTAAATACTTATGTACCTACAGAAAAACATAAATGAGAAGAAAATGCCAGCTACGGATACAACTTCCCATAAAAAGTCCACCAAAAATGCAGGAAGAATGCTACAAAATGGAGTACTTTTCTAAATACACGCTCCGTGAACAGGAACCCTAAAGGGAAACTAAGCGTTGTTTTCTACAGAAAACTTCTTAAAAATGGAATATTTCTAATTGCTTCTGCATATAGTGACACTCATTAGCTGCTTTTGGTGTTGGAGGAGCTGTGTGCCTATTTGGAGAAATGTCGCATCTTTAAGTTGTGTTTGGTTTAAATTAAACAAGTGTTGTCCTGGTACCCCTAAGTGTCATGTTCTTAGGAATTTGAATTCACATGTGCTTGAATTTTACATTTACGAACAAATCTGCCACAAAATCCTGAAGCTTATCAGTGTTTTTTATGAGCATTTATGCCAATTTGTCTCGGACATATGCCCGATTTCCACCGCCAGAAAGAGGAAGGACTGAAATCGACAGCAATCTATCGTGCAAATCGCAATCTTGACCATATGTGAGACACATGATTTGGTGGCAGATTGTACGTAGTGGACAGAGCTACTATCAGAGCTGCTCAGAGTGTAGCGAGCTGCCTCTAAAACAGCTGAGTCGGGCATGGGTCGTGGGTGTCGAACCCCTGCGTATCAGAAATGAGTGGCCTATCCTGAACATAGGCTGTCAATAGTAGATTTTTAAACTACCTTTCCAGAGCATCTGGTGGGGCTGCCTATCGACAAGTTGGTTTTAATTATTGAAATAGATATAATTCGGTATCTGGATCATAACTACTTCTCCTTTATAGTGCTTTAATCTCAGTCATTTGGAACTGCTATGGGGACTATTTTATGTTGATTTATGAAAACTATAACTCTTATCTTTTATGGGTAACCAACATTTTCTCCCAACTAGAGAACAATAATGAATAATACTGGTACTCTTCGGCTTAAGCACTACTTGTATTGACACTAGAAAATTAGTACTGGGGTTTGTTTGTATGAATCATTCAAAGTTTCAAAGGGTTCTATTGGGTAGATTAGTCATTGACCATTGTGGCCCCTATCGAAAATACCACTATTTAAAAATGTAGGCCTGATTATTTACTTTTCTTGCATATATTCACCATACAAGTGGTCTGTTGCCCGTTGAATCGCGTAAGAAAACCGTGTCTGATGAGTTGCCAACACACTGGGTGTCAATAAGATAAGAATACTTTCCTGAAGATTTTTCGACGAGGATGGGATTGAGACATGCTGCAGAAACACAATGGATTAGCAGTCCATCGCCCATGCTCTCGGCCACCTCGTCTGATCGATTGCCCCCGCTTCCTTCGTGACATCATGGCTGACCGAATTGCAATTTTATGAAGTGCTTAACTGCATTCTGGGTTTTCCTGTTAGCCTCAAAAATCTTCACCACCTCACCTGAAGCAAAATAGTAGTGCTGACTGGGCACCTTTCCTCTCGGGTTCACTAAAGTTCATGTAGATACCTTTGTGAGGTCTTGTAAACGTCCTGTTGATGTTTATTTTGTCTAGTTTCTTTGGTTGAAATTTTTGACTGTGCATTTCGCATTCTTTCTACTGAAATTGAGAAAACGGCCTGATAAAAACCCATACCTAAAACATGCCACATTTTGAAGTAAAAAATGCCATGTGCCTGAAAGAAACATACACACAAAAAAATGAGAAGAAAATGCCATACAAGTAAGTTTCCCCCAAAAAAGTCCACCAAAAATGGAAGAAGAATGCTACAAAAATGGAGTGCCCATTTTCTAAATGCGCTCTGACAGGAGAACTCTAAAGGAAACTAAAGCGTTGTATTTCTACAAGAAAGCTTCTTAAGAACGGAACTCTTTCTAAATTTCTTTCTATATAGTGATACCTTATTACAGCTTTTGGTGGAAGAGCTGTGTGCCTATTTGGAGGAAATGTCGCATCTTTAAGTTGTTTGGTCTAAAGTAAAGCAAGTGTTGGCTCCTAGGTACTAAAGTGTCATGTTCTTAGGGTGGAATTCACATGTGCTTGAATTTTACCTGACAAATCTGCCACAAAATCCTGTAGCTTGCGAGTGTTTTTATGAGCATTTTGTACCAATTTGTCTCAGACTGACTGCCCGTTCACACGCCTTTGAAAGGGGATGAAATAGACAGCAATTCACGTCAGCAAAAATCTCTGTCTTAATCATACCTGTAAGACACAGATTTGAGTGGCAGGGTATGTAGTGGACAGAGCTGGATTGCTGTAGAGCTGGCAAAAGTGAAGTGACCCTCAAAACAACTGATCGGCATGGGTGTGGAGTGTTGAACCCCTACGATCGAAATAAAGTGGCCTATCCTGAACATAGGCTGTATAATAGTAAATGTTTAAACTACCTTTCAGACATCTGTTGACTGCCATCAAACAGGATTGGTTTTAATTGAAATGAATATAATTCATTGGATCTAACTACTTCTCCTTTATGGTAACTTTAATCTCCAGTCATTGGAACTGCTATGGACTATTTTTATATTTGATTTGAAAACTATGTATCTTTTATAGGTAACCAACATTTTTTTCTCAGCTAGAGAACACAATAATGAATATGTAATTTACTCTTCAGCCTTACTTTTTACTTATATTGACACTTTAAGAAATTAGTACTGGGGTTTGTTTGTATGAATCTATTCTAAAAGTTTTAAGAGGTTCTATTGGGTAAAGATTAGTCATTGACCATTGGCCCCTATCGAAAAATACCACTATTTAAAAAATGTAGGCACACCAGTTATTTACTTTTCTTGCATATATTCACCATACAAGTGGTCATTGCCGTTGAGATGAGCGTAAAGCAGGTAATACCGATGGGGGTGCCAGCACACTGGAGTTGTCAATAAGCCAGGCAGGTACTTTCCCTGAAAGATTTTCAGGCTGAGATGGGGATTCGAACCCATGCATGCAAACCTAATGGATTAGGTCCATCGCCTTAATACACTCGGCCCGTCTGTCGATTGCCCCGCTTCTTCGCGTGACATCACATGGCTGACCACAATGCAATTTATGAAACATAACTTTTGCATTCTAATGGGGTTTCTCAATCAGCTAGTCTTCACACCTGCCGAAGCAAATAGTAGTCTGAAACTGGGCACCTTTCCTCTCGGGATTACTTCGCCAATAAATACCTTTTTGTGAGGTCTTGTAAACGTCCTGTTGATGTTGTACATCTAGTTTCTTTAACAGTTTAAAGAATTTTGGCTGCATTTTCAAGCATTCTTTCTACTTTTCAAAAGTGTGAGAAAACGGCCTGATAGAAGCCCTTGCCTAAAGCATGCCACATTTTGGAAGTAAAAAATGCCATGTACCTGAAAAACATACACACACACAAAAATGAGAAGAAAATGCCATACAAATGCAAAGTTCCCCCAAAGTCCACCAAAATGGAAAGAAGAATGCCACAAAATGAATTGCACTCTAAATACACGGCATCAAACCAGAACTCTAAAGGGGAAACTATGTTATTTTCTACTGAAAACTGTAAAAATGAATATTTCTAATTTCTTTCTGCATATAGTGATACCTTATTACAGCTTTTGGTGGAAAAGAGCTGTGTGCTATGTGGAGAAATCTTTCGCATCTTTTAAGTTGTTTGGTCTAAGTGAACAAGTATTTGTCCTGGTACCCCTAGGTAATGTTCTTAGGGTGAATTCACCATGTGCTTGAATTTTACCTTTCACAATTAAATCTGCCCACAAAAATCCTGAAAGCTTAGCAGTGTTTTTATGAGCATTTGGCACCAATTTGTCTCAGACTGGCTGCCGATTTCACACCTTTGAAGGGAGAGGATGAAATCGACAGCAATTCACGTAACAGTCAAATCTCCAATCCCATATCCATAAATGGAACACAGATTTGGTGGCAGATTATGTAGTGGACAGAGCCTGGACTACTCGTGAGAGCACAACAAAGTGAAGTGAGCTACCTCAAAACAGCTGATCGGCATGGGTGTGGGTGTGAACCTACTGATCAGAAATGAATGGCCTATCCTGAAGCATAGGCTGTCAATAGTAAATATTTAAACTACCTTTCAAACATCTGGTGAGGTTGCATCCAAACAAGTTAGTTTAATTGTGAAATGAATATAATTCATTCTGGATCATAACTACTTCTCCTTTTATGCTTGGTAACTTTTGTCTCCGGTCATTTGGTTCACTGCCGGACAGGGACTATTTGCATGTTGAGTTTATGCTGGCTTACATGCTATCTTTTGCAAGGTAGCAAGCATTTTTTCTGCAGCTAGGAGAACAATAATGAATATGCCATTCTTACTCTTGGCCCATAGCTCTACTTGTATTGACACTTTGCAGGGAGTGGTGCTGTTGGTTTTTGTTTGTATCAGATCTGACTAAAAGTTTCAAAAGAGGTTCTCATTGTGTAACCAAGATTAGTCATTGATATTGGCCAAGCCCTATCAGAAAATACCACTATTTAAAAATGTAGGCACCAGTTATTCGTTTCTTGCATATATTTCCATACAAGTGGTCATTTTGCCAGATTGAGATAACGATAAAAAACCGATGTACGATGAAATTCAGCGCACTGCAGTGTCATAAGCGGTGAAGATAATTTCCTAAAGGTTTTCTGTGAGGATGAGATTCATTCTGCCATGAAACACAATGGATTAACCAGTCCATATCCTTGCCTTAACACCTCGACCACTCATCCTGATCGATGTCTAGTTCTTGCGTGACATCACATGGCTGACCACAATTGCAATTTATAGTATAACTTGCATTCTAATGTAGTTTCATACGTAAATACTAAAATCTTCACCATCCCTCACTGAAACAAAAATAGTAATTGACTGGGCTTTTTCTCTCAGGTTTACCTTTAAGGTTTCTGCTTGGCGGTACCTTTGTAGGTCTTGTAAGCGATCTGGCCAGTGTTATTTTGTCTAGTTTCTTTGGTTAGATGTTTTTGACTGTGCATTTTCAAGCATTCTTTCTACTTTCGAAGTGAAGCTTGCCTGATAAAAACCTTTCTCTAATATATTACATTTTGAAGTAAAAATACATATACCTAGAAAAAACATACACACAAAATGAGAAGAAAAATATCTTACAAGTACAAATTTCCCCCAAAAAAATTACAAAAATGGAAAGAAGAATGCCACAAAAAATGAGTACTTTTCTAAATACACGCTCTGACAGAACTCTAAAGAGAAACCCAAGCGTTGTTTCTACAGAAAACTTCTTAAAAAAATGGAATATTTCTAATTTCTTTCTGTCATACAGTGATACCTTATTACACAGCTTTTGGTGGAGGGCTGTGTGCCTATTTGGAGGAAAATGTCGCGTCTTTAAGTTGGGCGGTGCAAATTAGACAAGTGTTGGCTCCTGGTACCCCTAAGTGTCATGTTCTTAGGGTGAATTCACATGTGCTTGAATTTTACGCTACGGAACAAATCTGCCACAAAATCCTGAAGCTTAACGAGTGTTTTTTATGAGCATTTACATGCCAATTTGTCTCAGACTGGCTGCCGATTTCACACCTTTGAAAGGGAAGGATGAAATCGACAGCAATTCCGTGGCAAATCTCAATCTTAATCCATATGTAAGACACAGATTTGGTGGCAGATTATGTAGTGGACAGAGCTAGTTACTGTAGAGCTGCTCAAAGTGAAGTGAGCTACCTCAAAACAGCTGATCGGCATGGGTGTGGGGTGTTGAACCCCTGCCGATCAGAAATGAGTGGCCTATCCTGAACATAGGCTGTCAATAGTAAATGTTTAAACTACCTTTCAAACATCTGGTGAGGCTGCCATCCAAACAAGTTGGTTTAATTGTGAAATGAATATAATTCATTCTGGATCATAACTACTTCTCCTTTTATGGTAACTTTAATCTCCAGTCATTTGGAACTGCTATGGGGACTATTTTTATGTTGATTTATGAAAACTATGTATCTTTATGGGTAACCAACATTTTTCTCCCAGCTAGAGAACAATAATGAATATGCCAATTTACTCTTAAGCTAAGCACTACTTGTATTGACACTTTAGAAATTAGTACTGGGGTTTGTTTGTATGAATCTGACTAAAAGTTTCAAAAGGAGTTCTATTGGGTAAAAGATTAGTCATTGACCATTGTGGCCCCTATCGAAAATACCACTATTTTAAAAAATGTAGGCACCAGTTATTTACTTTTCTTGCATATATTCACCATACAAGTGGTCATTGCCGTTGAGATAAGCGTAAAGAAAACCGTGTACGATGGGGGTGCCAACACACTGGAGTTGTCAATAAACGGTAAAGATACTTTCCCTGAAGATTTTCGACGAGGATGGGATTCGAACCCATGCATGCAGAGCACAATGGATTAGCAGTCCATCGCCTTAACCACTCGGCCACCTCGTCTAGTCGATTGCCCCCGCTTCTTGCGTGACATCACATGGCTGACCACAATTGCAATTTATGAAGTACTTAACTTGCATTCTAATGGGGTTTCCTCGTAAATACTAAAATCTTCACCACCCCTCACTGAAACAAAAATAGTAGTGCTGAGCTGGGCACCTTTCCTCTCGGAGTTCACTTTAAGGTTGCCTTGACAGATACCTTTTGTGGGGTCTTGTAAAGCGTCCTGTTGATGTTTATTTTTGTCTAGTTTCTTTGGTTGAAATTTTTGACTTGTTGCATTTTCAAGCATTCTTTCTACTTTGCGAAGTGTATGAGAAAACGGCACTGATGCAAAACCCATACCTAAAACATGCCACTACATTTTGAAGTAAAAATGCCATGTACCTGAAAAACATACACACAAAAATGAGAAGAAAAATGCAGCATACAAATGCAAAGTTTCCCCCAAAAGAGTCACCAAAAAAATGGGAAGAGAATGCCTACAAAAAATGGAGTACTTTTCACAATGCAGCTCTGACAGAACTCTAAGGGAAACTAAGCGTTGTTTTCTGAAAACT
>JAKVIS010004841.1:0-13623 GCA_033119425.1 Bufotes viridis
CAGTGTATGGCAGTTAGGAGATCAGTGATGGCTGCTGTGAGGACGTGTGACAGTGTGTGGCAGTTAGGAGATCAGTGATAGCTGCATGTAGAGACATGTGACAGTGTGTATGGCGAGTTAGGGAGATCAGTGATGCTGCTGGGGACATGTGACAGTGCCAATGGCAGTTAGGAAGATCGGTGATGGCTGCTGTAGGACATGCGACAGTGTTATGGCAGATTATGAGAATCAGTGATGTTAGCTGCTGTAGGACATGTGACAGTAGTATCTGGCAGTTAGGAGATCAGTGATGGCTGCTGTAGAGACATGTGCACGAGTGTATAGCAGATTAGAGGAAGTCAGAAATGATGGCTGCTAGTAGAGACATGTGACTTGAGTGTATGGCAGATTAGAGAGATCAGTGATGGCTTCGCTGTACAGGACATGTGACAGTGTATAGCCGAGTTAGGAGATCAGTGATAGTCTGCTGTAGGAACATATGACACGTGCCAATGTAGCAGTTAGGAGATCAGTGATGGCTGCTGTAGGACATCATGACAGTGTATAGCAGTTAGGAGATCTGAGTGAATAGCTGCCATAGGAACATGTGACAGTGGCATATGGCAGTTAAGAGAAGATCTGTGATTAAGCTGCACTGTAGAGACATGTGACGAGTGTGTGCAGTTAGGAGATCAGTGATAGTCTGCTGTAGGACATGTGACGAGTGTATGGCAGATTAGAGAGTCAGTGATGGCTGCTAGTAGGACATGTGACAGTGTATGGCAGTTAGGAGATCAGTGATAGCTGCTGTAGGACATGTGACAGTGTATGGCAGTTAGGAGATCAGTGATGGCTGCAGTAGGACATGTGACAGTGTATGGCAGTTAGGAGAGATCAGTGATGGCTGCTGTAAGGACATGTGACAGTGTGTAGCAGTTAGGAAATCAGTGATAGCTGCTGTAGAGACATGTGACAGTGTATGGCAGTTAGGAGAATCAGTGATGGCTGCTGTAGGACATGTGACAGTGTATGGCAGTTAGGAATCAGTGATGGCTGCTGTAGGACATGTGACAGTGTATGGCAGTTAGGAAATCAGTGATGGCTGCTGTAGGACATGTGACAGTGTATAGCAGATTAGGAGATCAGTGATGTGCTGCTGTAGGACATGTGACAGTGTATAGCAGTTAGGAGATCAGTGATGGCTGCTGTAGGACATGTGACAGTGTATATGCAGTTAGGGAGATCAGTGATAGCTGTTGTAGGACATGTGACAGTGTATGGCAGTTAGGAGATCAGTGATTGGCTGCTGTAGGACATGTGACAGTGTATATGGCAGTTAGGAGATCAGTGATAGCTGCTGTAGGACATGTGACAGTGTATGGCAGTTAGAGTCAGTGATGGCTGTTGTAGAGACATGTGACAGTGTATAGGCAGGTTAGGAAGATCAGTGATAGCTGCTGTAGGACATGTGACAGTGTATGTAGCAGTTAGGAGATCAGTGATGGCTGCAGTGAGGACATATTGACAGTGTATGGCAGTTAAGGAGAATCAATGATGGCTGCATGAGGACATGTGACAGTGTATGGCAGTTAGGAGATCAGTGATAACTACTGTAGGACATCATGACAGTGTATAGCAGTTAGGAGATCAGTGATGGCTGCTGTAGGACATGTGACAGTGTATGGCAGATTAGGGAGATCAGTGATAGCTGCAGTAGGACATGTGACAGTGTATGGCAGTTAGGAGATCAGTGATGGCTGCTGTAGGACATGTGACAGTGTATGGCAGTTAGGAGATCAGTGATGGCTGCTGCCGTAGGACATGTGACAGTGTATAACAGTTAGGAGATCAGTGATGGCTGCTGTAGGACATGTGACAGTGATGGCAGTTAGGAAGATCAGTAATGGCTGCTGTAGGACATGTGACAGTATGTGGGTTAGGAGATCAGTGATGGCTGCAGTAGGACATGTGACAGGTGGCAGTTAGGAGATCAGTGATGGCTGCAGTAGGACATGTGACAGTGTGTGGCAGTTAGGAGATCAGTGATGGCTGCTGTAGGACATGTGACAGTGTATGGCAGTTAGGAGATCAGTGATGGCTGCTGTAGGACATGTGACAGTGTATGGCAGTTAGGAGATCAGTGATGGCTGCTGTAGGACATGTGACAGTGTATGGCAGTTAGGAGATCAGTGATGGCTGCTGTAGGACATGTGACAGTGTATGGCAGTTAGGAGATCAGTGATGGCTGCTGTAGAGACATGTGACAGTGTATGGCAGTTAGGAGATCAGTGATGGCTGCTGTAGGACATGTGACAGTGTATGGCAGTTAGGAGATCAGTGATAGCTGCTGTAGGACATGACAGTGTATGGCAGTTAGGGAGATCAGTGATAGCTGCTGTAGGACATGTGACAGTGTGGCAGTTAGGAGATCAGTGATGGCTGCTGTAGGACATGTGACAGTGTATGTGCAGTTAGGAGATCAGTGATGGCTGCAGTAGGACATGTGACAGTGCTTCATGGCAGTTAGGAGATCAGTGTTGGCTGCTGTAGGACATGTGACAGTGTATGGCGGACCAGGAGATCAGTGATGGCTGCTGTGGGGACATGTGACAGTGTGCGGATTAGGAGGAGATCAGTGATTGGCTGCTGTAGGACATGTGACAGTGTATGGCGGTTAGGAGATCCAGTGACGGCTGCTGTAGGACGTAGCTGACAGTGTATGGCAGTTAGGAGATCAGTGATGGCTGCTGTAGGACATGTGACAGTGGTGTGGCAGTTAGGAGATCAGTGATGGCTGCTCTGGGACATGTGTGTGACAGTGTATGGCAAGTTTGGAGATCAGTGATGGCTGCTGTAGGACATGTGACAGTGTGTGGCAGTTAGGGAGATCAGTGATGGCTGCTGTGGGACATGTGACAGTGTATGGCAGTTGGGAGATCAGTGATGGCTGCTGTAGGACATGTGACAGTGTATGGCAGTTAGGAGATCAGTGATGGCTGCTGTAGGACATGTGACAGTGTATGGCAGTTAGGAGATCAGTGATGGCTGCTGTAGGACATGTGACAGTGTGTGGCAGTTAGGAGATCAGTGATGGCTGCAGTAGGACATGTGACAGTGTATGGCAGTTAGGAGATCAGTGATGGCTGCTGTAGGACATGTGACAGTGTATGGCAGTTAGGAGATCAGTGATGGCTGCTGTAGGACATGTGACAGTGTATGGCAGTTAGGGAGATCAGTGATGGCTGCTGTAGGACATGTGACAGTGTATGGCAGTTAGGAGATCAGTGATGGCTGCTGTAGGACATGTGACAGTGTATGGCAGTTAGGAGATCAGTGATGGCTGCTGTAGGACATGTGACAGTGTATGGCAGTTAGGGAGATCAGTGATGGCTGCTGTAGGACATGTGACAGTGTATGGCAGTTAGGAGATCAGTGATGGCTGCTGTAGGACATGTGACAGTGTATGGCAGTTAGGAGATCAGTGATGGCTGCAGTAGGACATGTGACAGTGTATGGCAGTTAGGAGATCAGTGATGGCTGCTGTAGGACATGTGACAGTGTATGGCAGTTAGGAGATCAGTGATGGCTGCTGTAGGACATGTGACAGTGTGTGGCAGTTAGGAGATCAGTGATGGCTGCTGTAGGACATGTGACAGTGTATGGCAGTTAGGGAGATCAGTGATGGCTGCTGTAGGACATGTGACAGTGTATGGCAGTTAGGAGATCAGTGATGGCTGCTGTAGGACGCTGTGACAGTGTATGGCAGTTGGGAGAGTCGGCTGTTGGCTGCTGTGAGGACATGTGACAGTGTGTGGCGGTTGGGAGATCAGTGATGGCTGCTGTAGGACATATGAGCAGTGTATGGCAGTTAGGAGTATCAGTGATGGCTGCCGTAGGACATGCTTGTTTCAGTTGTGATGCAGTAATAGGAGATCCAGTGATGGCTGCTTTGTCAGAGACATGGCATGCCAGTGTAATGCGCGGATTAGGGAGATCGAGTGATGGCTGCTGTAGGACATGCTGACAGTGTATGGCAGTTAGGAGATCCCAGTGATGATGGCTGCTGTAGGACATGTGACAGTGTATGGCAGTTAGGAGAGTCAGTGATGGCTGCTGTGGGACATGCGACAGTGTATGGCAGTTGGGAGATCGAGTGATGGCTGCTGTAGGACATGTGACAGTGTGTGTGGCAGTTGGGAGAGTCAGTGATGATGGCTGCTGTCGGGTTCGAAAGGGCCATGCGACAGTGTGATGCAGTTAGAGGGAGATCAGTGATTGGCTGCCTGGGGACATGTGACAGTGTATGGCGAGTAGAGGAGATCAGTGATGGCTGCTGTAGGGACATGCGGCAGTGTGTGGCAGTTAGGAGTCAGTGACAGCTGCTGTAAGGGCATGTGACAGTGTATTGCAGTTAGGAGATCACAGTGGATATCTCACTGTAGGACGTGACAGTGTGCAGTTAGAGAGGGGATCAATGAGTAGCTGCAGTGGACATGTGACAGTGTATGGCAGTTAGAGATCTGTGATGGCTGCCTGTAGGACATGTGACAGTGTATGGCAGTTAGGAGAGATCAGTGATGGCTGCTGTAGGGACATGTGACAGTGTGTGGCAGTTAGAGAGATCAGTGATGGCTGCTGTAGGAACATGCTTGACGGTGTGCTAATGGCAGTTAGAGGGTGAAGTGATGGCTGCTGGCATGAGACATGTGACAGTGCGTGGCAGTTAGGAGATCCGGTGATGGCTGCTAGCCAGGACATGTGACAGTGCATGGCAGTTAGCGGAGATCAGTGATGGCTGCTGTAGGACATGATGACAGTGTATGGCAACGATTGAGAGATCAGTGATGGCTGCTGTGGGGACATGTGACAGTGTATGGCAGTTGGGAGATCAGTGAGAGCTGGAGCAGGACATGTGACAGTGTATGGCAGTTAGGAGATCGGTGATGGCTGCTGTAGGACATGTGAGCAGTGTATGGCAGTTAGGGAGTCGGTGATGGCTTGGCTGTAGGACATGTGACAGTGTATATGGCAGTTAGGAGATCAGATGATGGCTGCTATGTAGAGACATGTGACAGTGTATGGCAGGTAGGAGAGTCAGTGATGGCTGCTGTAGGACATGGCAGTGTATGGCAGTTAGGGAGATCAGTGATGGCTGCTGTAGGACATGTGACAGTGTGTGGCAGTTAGGAGATCAGTGATGGCTGCTGTAGGGACATGTGACAGTGTATGGCAGTTAGGAGAGTCAGTGATGGCTGCACTGTAGGACATGTGACAGTGTGTGGCAGTTGGGAGATCAAGTGATGGCTGCTGCGAGGACATGTGAGCAGTGTATGGCAGTTAGGAGAGTCGGTGATGGCTGCTGTAGGACGTAGTGACAGTGTATGGCAGTTAGGAGATCAGTGATGGCTGCTGTGGGACGCCGAAGCAGTGTATGGCAGTTGGGGAGATCAGTGATGTGCTGTAGGACATGTGACAGTGGCAGTTAGGACATCAGTGATAGCTGGCAGGACATGTGACAGTGTGTGGCAGTTAGGAGATCAGTGATGGCTTTGCTGTAGGACATGTGATCGGTGTGTGTCAGTTAGGGAGATCAGTGATGGCTGCTGTAGGACATGTGACAGTGTATGGCAGTTGGGAGATCAGAGTGTTGGCTGCTGTGGAGGACATGTGACAGTGTATGGCAGTTGGGAGATCAGTGAGTGGCTGCTGTAGGACATGTGACAGTGTGTGGCAGTTAGGGAGATCTGATGATGGCTTTGCTGTAGGACATGCATGACGTGTGTGGCAGTTAGGAGGTCAGTGATGGCTGCTGTGGGGACATGTGACAGTGTATGGCAGTTAGGGAGATCAGTGATGGCTGCTGTAGGACATGTGACAGTGTATGGCAGGTCAGGGGAAGTCAGTGATGGCTGCAGTAGAGACGTATGTGACAGTCGTGTGGCAGTTAGGAGAGTCAAAGTGATGGCGCTGCTGTACGGTTCATGTGACAGTGTGTAGCAATGATTAGGAGAGTCAGTGATGTCTGCTGCAGGTCATGTGACAGTGTGTGGCAGATTGGGGTGATCAGTGATGGCTGCTGCAGGACATGTGACAGTGTATGGCAGTTAAGGAGATCAGTGATGGCTGCTGTAGGACATGTGACAGTGTATAGTCGAGTTAGAGAGAGTCGAAGTGATGGCTGCTGTAGGACATGTGACGAGTGTGTGTGCAGGTGGGGAGATCAGTGTTGGCTGCTGTAGTAGGACATCGCGACAGTGTGTGAGCGGATTAGGAGATCCAGTGATTGGCTGCTGTAGGACATGTGACAGTGTGTGGCAGTTGAGATCAGTATTGGCTGTTGTAGAGTTTGTGTGACAGTGTATGGCAGTTAGGAGATCAGTGATGGCTGCAGTAGGACATGCTGACAGTGTGGCAGTTAGGAGTGTCAGTGATGGCTGCTGTAGGACATGTGACAGTGTGTGGCAGTTAGGAGATCAGTGATGGCTGCGTAAGGACATGTGACAGTGTGATGGCAGTTAGGAGATCAGTGATGGCTGCTGCAGGACATGTGACAGTGTATGGCAGTTAGGAGATCAGTGATGGCTGCTGTAGGACATGTGACAGTGTGTGGCAGTTAGGAGATCAGTGTTGGCTGCTGTAGGACATGTGACAGTGTGATGGCAGTTAGGAGATCAGTGATGGCTGCTGTAGGACATGTGACAGTGTATGGCAGTTAGGAGATCAGTGATGGCTGCTGTAGGACATGTGACAGTGTATGGCAGTTAGGAGATCAGTGATGGCTGCTGTAGGACATGTGACAGTGTGTGGCAGTTAGGAGATCAGTGATGCTGCATAGGACATGTGACAGTGTATGGCAGTTAGGAGATCAGTGATGGCCTGCTGTAGGACATGTGACAGTGTGTGGCAGTTAGGAGATCAGTGATGGCTGCTGTAGGACATGTGACAGTGTATGGCAGTTAGGAGATCAGTGATGGCTGCTGTAGGACATGTGACAGTGTATGGCAGTTAGGGAGATCAGTGATGTCTGCTGTAGGACATGTGACGGTGTATGGCAGTTAGGAGATCAGTGATGGCTGCTGTAGGACATGTGACAGTGTATGGCAGTTAGGAGATCAGTGATGGCTGCGGTAGGACATGTGACAGTGTATGGCAGTTAGGAGATCAGTGATGGCTGCTGTAGGACATGTGACAGTGTGTGGCAGTTAGGAAGATCAGTGATGGCTGCTGTAGGACATGTGACAGTATGTGGCAGTTAGGAGATCAGATGATAGCTGCTGTAGGACATGTGACAGTGTATAGCAGTTAGGAGATCAGTGATAGCTGCTGTAGGACATGTGACAGTGTATGGCGAGTTAGGAGATCAATGATGGCTGCTGTAGGACATGTGACAGTGTGTGGCAGTTAGGAGATCAGTGATGGCTGCTGTAGGACATGTGACAGTGTATGGCAGTTAGGAGATCAGTGATGGCTGCTGTGGGACATGTGACAGTGTGTAGCAGTTAGGAGATCAGTGATGGCTGCTGTAGGACATGTGACAGTGTATGGCAGTTAGGGAGATCAGTGATGGCTGCAGTAGGACATGCTGACAGTGTGTGGCAGTTAGGAGATCAGTGATGGCTGCTGTAGGACATGTGACAGTGTGTGGCAGTTAGGAGATCAGTGATGGCTGCTGTAGGACATGTGACAGTGTATGGCAGTTAGGAGATCAGTGATGGCTGCTGTAGGACATGTGACAGTGTATGGCAGTTAGGGAGATCAGTGATGGCTGCTGTAGGACATGTGACAGTGTATGGCAGTTAGGAGATCAGTGATGGCTGCTGTAGGACATGTGACAGTGTATGGCAGTTAGGAGATCAGTGATGTAGCTGCTGTAGGACATGTGACAGTGTGTGGCAGTTAGGAGATCAGTGATGGCTGCAGTAGGACATGTGACAGTGTATGGCAGTTAGGAGAGTCAGTGATAGCTGCTGTAGGACATGTGACAGTGTATGGCAGTTAGGAGATCAGTGATGGCTGCAGTAGGACATGTGACAGTGTGTGGCAGTTAGGGAGATCAGATGGCTGCTGTAGGACATGTGACAGTGTGTGGCAGTTAGGAGATCAGTGATGGCTGCTGTAGGACATGTGACAGTATGTGGCAGTTAGGAGATCAGTCATGGCTGCAGTAGGACATGTGACAGTGTGTGGCAGTTAGGAGATCAGTGATGGCTGCTGTAGGACATGTGACAGTGTGTGGCAGTTAGGAGATCAGTGATGGCTGCAGTAGGACATGTGACAGTGTATGGCAGTTAGGAGATCAGTGATGGCTGCAGTAGGACATGTGACAGTGTGTAGCAGTTAGGATATCAGTGATGGCTGCTGTAGGACATGTGACAGTGTATGGCAGTTAGGAGATCAGTGATGGCTGCTGTAGGACATGTGACAGTGTATGGCAGTTAGGAGATCAGTGATGTCTGCTGTAGGACATGTGACAGTGTGTGGCAGTTAGAAGATCAGTGATGGCTGCTGTAGGACATGTGACAGTGTGTGGCAGTTAGGAGATCAGTGATGGCTGCTGTAGGACATGTGACAGTGTGTGGCAGTTAGGAGATCAGTGATGGCTGCTGTAGGACATGTGACAGTGTGTGGCAGTTAGGATATCAGTGATGGCTGCTATAGGACATGTAACAGTGTGTGGCAGTTAGGATATCAGTGATGACTGCTGTAGGACATGTAACAGTGTGTGGCAGTTAGGATATCAGTGATGACTGCTGTAGGACATGTGACAGTGTATGGTAGTTAGGAGATCAGTGATGGCTGCTGTAGGACATGTGACAGTGTATTGCATTTAGGAGATCAGTGATGGCTGCTGTAGGACATGTGACAGTGTATGGCAGTTAGGAGATCAGTGATGGCTGCTGTAGGACATGTGACAGTGTGCGGCAGTTAGGAGATCAGTGATGGCTGCAGTAGGACATGTGACAGTGTATGGCAGTTAGGAGATCAGTGATGGCTGCTGTAGGACATGTGACAGTGTATGGCAGTTAGGAGATCAGTGATGGCTGCAGTAGGACATGTGACAGTGTGTGGCAGTTAGGAGATCAGTGATGGCTGCTGTAGGACATGTGACAGTGTGTGGCAGTTAGGAGATCAGTGATGGCTGCTGTAGGACATGTGACAGTGTATGGCAGTTAGGAGATCAGTGATGGCTGCTGTAGGACATGTGACAGTGTATGGCAGTTAGGAGATCAGTGATGGCTGCAGTAGGACATGTGACAGTGTATGGCAGTTAGGAGATCAGTGATGGCTGCTGTGGGACATGTGACAGTGTATGACAGTTAGGAGATCAGTGATGTCTGCTGTAGGACATGTGACAGTGTATGACAGTTAGGAGATCAGTGATGGCTGCTGTAGGACATGTGACAGTGTATGGCAGTTAGGAGATCAGTGATGGCTGCTGTAGGACATGTGACAGTGTATGGCAGTTAGGAGATCAGTGATGACTGCTGTAGGACATGTGACAGTGTATTGCAGTTAGGAGATCAGTGATGGCTGCTGTATGACATGTGACAGTGTGTGGCAGTTAGGAGATCATTGATGGCTGCAGTAGGACATGTGACAGTGTATGGCAGTTAGGAGATCAGTGATGGCTGCTGTAGGACATGTGACAGTGTGTAGCAGTTAGGAGATTAGTGATGGCTGCTGTAGGACATGTGACAGTGTGTGGCAGTTAGGAGATCAGTGATGGCTGCTATAGGACATGTGACAGTGTATGGCAGTTAGGAGATCAGTGATGGCTGCTGTAGGACATGTGACAGTATATGGCAGTTAGGAGATCAGTGATGGCTGCAGTAGGACATGTGACAGTGTGTGGCAGTTAGGAGATCAGTGATGGCTGCTGTAGGACATGTGACAGTGTGTGGCAGTTAGGAGATCAGTGATGGCTGCTGTAGGACATGTGACAGTGTATGGCAGTTAGGAGATCAGTGATGGCTGCTGTAGGACATGTGACAGTGTATGGCAGTTAGGAGATCAGTGATGGCTGCAGTAGGACATGTGACAGTGTATGGCAGTTAGGAGATCAGTGATGGCTGCAGTAGGACATGTGACAGTGTGTGGCAGTTAGGAGATCAGTGATGGCTGCTGTAGGACATGTGACAGTGTATGGCAGTTAGGAGATCAGTGATGTCTGCTGTAGGACATGTGACAGTGTATGGCAGTTAGGAGATCAGTGATGGCTGCTGTAGGACATGTGACAGTGTATGGCAGTTAGGAGATCAGTGATGGCTGCTGTAGGACATGTGACAGTGTGTGGCAGTTAGGAGATCAGTGATGGCTGCAATAGGACATGTGACAGTGTGTGGCAGTTAGGAGATCAGTGATGGCTGCAGTAGGACATGTGACAGTGTATGGCAGTTAGGAGATCAGTGATGGCTGCTGTAGGACATGTGACAGTGTATGGCAGTTAGGAGATCAGTGATGGCTGCAGTAGGACATGTGACAGTGTGTGGCAGATTAGGAGATCAGTGATGGCTGCTGTAGGACATGTGACAGTGTGTGGCAGTTAGGAGATCAGTGATGGCTGCTGTAGGACATGTGACAGTGTATGGCAGTTAGGAGATCAGTGATGGCTGCTGTAGGACATGTGACAGTGTATGGCAGTTAGGAAGTCAGTGATGGCTGCAGTAGGACATGTGACAGTGTATGGCAGTTAGGAGATCAGTGATGGCTGCTGTAGGACATGTGACAGTGTATGGCAGTTAGGAGATCAGTGATGGCTGCTGTAGGACATGTGACAGTGTATTGCAGTTAGGAGATCAGTGATGGCTGCTGTAGGACATGTGACAGTGTATGGCAGTTAGGAGATCAGTGATGGCTGCTGTAGGACATGTGACAGTGTATGGCAGTTAGGAGATCAGTGATGGCTGCTGTAGGACATGTGACAGTGTGTGGCAGTTAGGAGATCAGTGATGGCTGCTGTAGGACATGTGACAGTGTGTGGCAGTTAGGAGATCAGTGATGGCTGCAATAGGACATGTGACAGTGTGTGGCAGTTAGGAGATCAGTGATGGCTGCTGTAGGACATGAGTGACAGTGTGTGGCAGTTAGGAGATCAGTGATGGCTGCTGTAGGACATGTGACAGTGTATTGCAGTTAGGAGATCAGTGATAGCTGCTGTAGGACATGTGACAGTGTATGGCAGTTAGGAGATCAGTGATGGCTGCTGTAGGACATGTGACAGTGTATGGCAGTTAGGAGATCAGTGATAGCTGCTGTCAGGACATGTGACAGTGTATGGCAGTTAGGAGATCAGTGATGGCTGCTGTATAGGACATGTGACAGTGTATGGCAGTTAGGAGATCAGTGATGGCTGCTGTAGGACATGTGACAGTGTATGGCAGTTAGGAGATCAGTGATGGCTGCAGTAGGACATGTGACAGTGTATGGCAGTTAAGGAGATCAGTGATGGCTGCTGTAGGACATGTGACAGTGTATGGCAGTTAGGAGATCAGTGATGCTGCAGTAGGACATGTGACAGTGTATGGCAGTTAGGAGATCAGTGATGGCTGCTGTAGGACATGTGACAGTGTATGGCAGTTAGGAGATCAGTGATGGCTGCTGTAGGACATGTGACAGTGTATGGCAGTTAGGAGATCAGTGATGGCTGCTGTAGGACATGTGACAGTGTATGGCAGTTAGGAGATCAGTGATGGCTGCTGTAGGACATGTGACAGTGTATGGCAGTTAGGAGATCAGTGATGGCTGCTGTAGGACATGTGACAGTGTATGGCAGTTAGGAGATCAGTGATGGCTGCTGTAGGACATGTGACAGTGTATGGCAGTTAGGAGATCAGTGATGGCTGCTGTAGGACATGTGACAGTGTGTGGCAGTTAGGAGATCAGTGATGGCTGCTGTAGGACATGTGACAGTGTGTGGCAGTTAGGGAGATCAGTGATGGCTGCTGTAGGACATGTGACAGTGTGTGGCAGTTAGGAGATCAGTGATGGCTGCTGTAGGACATGTGACAGTGTATGGCAGTTAGGAGATCAGTGATGGCTGCAGTAGGACATGTGACAGTGTATGGCAGTTAGGAGATCAGTGATGGCTGCTGTAGGACATGTGACAGTGTATGGCAGTTAGGAGATCAGTGATGGCTGCTGTAGGACATGTGACAGTGTATGGCAGTTAGGAGATCAGTGATGGCTGCTGTAGGACATGTGACAGTGTATGGCAGTTAGGAGATCAGTGATGGCTGCTGTAGGACATGTGACAGTGTGTGGCAGTTAGGAGATCAGTGATGGCTGCTGTAGGACATGTGACAGTGTATGGCAGTTAGGAGATCAGTGATGGCTGCTGTAGGACATGTGACAGTGTATGGCAGTTAGGAGATCAGTGATGGCTGCAGTAGGACATGTGACAGTGTATGGCAGTTAGGAGATCAGTGATGGCTGCTGTAGGACATGTGACAGTGTATGGCAGTTAGGAGATCAGTGATGGCTGCTGTAGGACATGTGACAGTGTATGGCAGTTAGGAGATCAGTGATGGCTGCTGTAGGACATGTGACAGTGTATGGCAGTTAGGAGATCAGTGATGGCTGCTGTAGGACATGTGACAGTGTATGGCAGTTAGGAGATCAGTGATGGCTGCTGTAGGACATGTGACAGTGTATGGCAGTTAGGAGAGTCAGTGATGGCTGCTGTAGGACATGTGACAGTGTATGGCAGTTAGGAGAATCAGTGATGGCTGCAGTAGGACATGTGACAGTGTATGGCAGTTAGGAGATCAGTGATGGCTGCTGTAGGACATGTGACAGTGTATGGCAGTTAGGGAGATCAGTGATGGCTGCAGTAGGACATGTGACAGTGTATGGCAGTTAGGAGATCAGTGATGGCTGCTGTAGGACATGTGACAGTGTATGGCAGTTAGGAGATCAGTGATGGCTGCTGTAGGACATGTGACAGTGTATTGCAGTTAGGAGATTAGTGATAGCTGCTGTAGGACATGTGACAGTGTATGGCAGTTAGGAGATCAGTGATGGCTGCTGTAGGACATGTGACAGTGTATGGCAGTTAGGGAGATCAGTGATGGCTGCTGTAGGACATGTGACAGTGTATGGCAGTTAGGAGATCAGTGATGGCTGCTGTAGGACATGTGACAGTGTGTGGCAGTTAGGAGATCAGTGATGGCTGCTGTAGGACATGTGACAGTGTATTGCAGTTAGGAGATCAGTGATATCTGCTGTAGGACATGTGACAGTGTATGGTATTTAGCAGAACAGTGATGGCTGCAGTAGGACATGTGACAGTGTATGGCAGTTAGAAGATCAGTGATGGCTGCTGTAGGACATGTGACAGTGTATTGCAGTTAGGGGATCAGTGATAGCTGCAGTAGTACATGTGACAGTGTATGGCAGTTAGGAGATCAGTGATGGCTGCTGTAGGACATGTGACAGTGTGTGCAGTTAGGAGATCAGTGATGGCTGCTGTAGGACATGTGACAGTGTATGGCAGTTAGGAGATCAGTGATGGCTGCTGTAGGACATGTGACAGTTTGTGGCAGTTAGGAGATCAGTGATGGCTGCCGTAGGACATATGACAGTGTATGGCAGTTAGGAGATCAGTGATAGCTGCTGTAGGACATGTGACAGTGTATGGCAGTTAGG
>JAKVIS010004842.1:0-13236 GCA_033119425.1 Bufotes viridis
CCTGTGCACCTCCAACAGATGTTTCGGTAAAGTAGAAGTTTCTACTCTTATATTTACATTCATATAGTAAATTAGAAAAATATAGAGGACCCCAAATCCTCACCATACACTAAATATACCAGTCACACCAGACTTCCTAAAGCAGGAGGACATTTACATTAATATGATTCCTTCCATAAGCAGGCTAGAAGGGTGATCTGTGGCAGCCTGTACAGTATACTGTCCATGTGCAGGTGACAGAGGGGGTGATAGATACCAGCACATGATTATTATCATATTTATTCTAATATTATAAAGTGTCTTTAATGCTCGGCTCACATTTCATTTCATTCTTCTTTTCTCAGATCTGAAAACTGGACGGTCCTGCTCTCCATGTAAAGATCACAAGTCTCACCTGGCAGAGACTGTAAACTGTGGAGGTGAGGAAATAGCAGAATATAACCAGTTACTATCAGTCCCCTCCATGATGCCCATATTTCCTATTAGGTCTTATAGAAGGAGACATGTTATTGAGACAACCCCTAAATGCAGGACAGAATATCTACACAATTACTTCTATAATATCTTCTTTCATTTTCCTGTTTTTCTAGAGATAAATATAGAAATCCCAGAATATGAAGAACTAATTCTGGACTGTACTTTTGAATGGTACGCGAGGCTGGAGGACTCCTATAATAACGTGTTCACCCTGGTAAGTACAATGCAGATTTCCAAGAAAATAAGGGTAAAATTGGGAGGTTGTTCAATTTGAGTTATACGACCCTAATGTTAAGGCCTCGCATTATGGTCTAAAATCAAACTTTATGTCATGTCAGCAAATTATCATCAGTACTTTTCTCAATTTTTGTCTTAATGACAATGACTATGATAAATTACAAATATGATATTTGTGGTCGGATCGGCTATCAGAAAGGTGTACCTAACCTATCTAACCCCATCTACAACAAGCAGTAGAATTATGCCATAACTGCTGCGGTAGGGCAGCCTAAAGGGGGCCACCCTAATATGAAATGACTGTAAGATGGTGTGGGTGGGTGGGTGAAATCAGCTGAATCGGCGTCAGCCTGGGCCCACAGGTGCCTATAAATAGTCTAGCAATCAGCCAGCCTGAGCCCGCAGGTGCATGTAACTAGCCTTGTGATCCGCCTCCCCTCCCACAAATGCAGCAAACATATTTGCTTAAAACTTGTGGTCGGATCGGCTATCAGAAAGGTGTACCTAACCTATCTAACCCTATCTACAACAAGCAGTAGAATTATGCCATAACTGCTGTGGTAGGGCAGCCTAAAGGGGGCAAAAAGAGCAGACCTTAGTTTAGAGCAAAATATATACATACCATTACTACACCCACTTTAAGCGTAAAAGACATTCAGCGATGAAGGTGCGGAATATACCGTACATATCACAGTGATTACCATCAACCTTACCTCTGTCATGTGCACCGGCACATCGTTCTTGAAGGTGGCTAATGCTGATGCGATTGAAGGAGTGGCCGGTAACCAGAAACGATTTACTCCTATGTATACTAACAACATATGAACATATTACGAGAAGGTCTGAATCCTGAGAGCTGCAGACTGAAACAACCAATGGTGAATCTGTTGAAAGGCCTAAATGAATTCCAAGCATTCGCCGAGGCCCTGACCGGGCACCAACTGTTCCTGGTTGCAAACTACTACACCTCTACGTATTCCCCAGGCCACACCTTTTATATATAAAGGGCCCAAAAGTTATAATATGGCGTATGTCGTCTTACTCTATTAGTAGGTTAAGCGGAATATGTGAAGTCACCAGGCCTGGGGAACCATCAACACGGATACACGGCTATTTCAATTAACCAGCTAACGTTGCCTGTAATGAGGACAAAGAACGTACACACCATACCTGCAGTTGTGACAGGAAATAAGCTTAAGGTCGTGATAACTATGAATGCTGTGCCTGTAGTCGTGATAGGACTTGTCGAGTCTGTAGATGTGAGACATTGTGAATTGCACCTTTTACTGTACCTCCTACTGGAAGACTGACCAATACCCAGGACTTAGGCCCGACACCAACACCCTCAGCCCGAGTGGCGGACGAAGACATGGAAACTACTTGTGGAGGGGCCACGTGGCCGACCTCAAATGATGAAGTCATATGAAAACATTTAATCGGAGAAGCCATGCGTGAGAGACTCTAATGGCGAAGTCATATGTAAAACACTAATTGGAGAAACCATGCGTGAGAGACTGACGGCGGAGTCATATGTGTAACACTAAACCGGAGAAGCCATGCGTGGGAGACAAATGGCAGAGTCATATGTGCAACACCTAATTGGAGAAGCCATGCGTGAGAGACTCTAATGGTGGACACTTAATTGGAGAAGCCATGCGTGAGACTGACGGCGGAGTCATATGTGTAACACTAAATCGGAGAAGCAATGCGTGAGAGACTCTAATGGCGAAGTCATATGTAAAACACTAATTGGAGAAGCCATGCGTGAGAGACTAATGGCAGAGTCATGTGTGTAAAACATAAACGGAGAAGCCATGCGTGAGAGACTCTAATGGCGGAGTCATGTGAGTAAAACATATGAGGGCCATGCGTGAGAGAGACTAATGGCAGTGCCATGCGTGAGAGACTAATGGCGGACACCTAATTGGAGAAGCCATGCGTGAGAGACTCTAATGGCGGAGTCATGTGAGTAAAACATAAACTGAGGGCCATGCGTGAGAGACTCTGATGGCAAAGTCATATGTAAAACACTTAATGGGATAAGCCATGCGTGAGAGACTCTAATGGCAGTGCCATGCGTGAGAGACTCCAATGGCGGACACTTAATTGGAAAAGCCATGCGTGAGAGACTGACGGCGGAGTCATATGTGTAACACTAAATCGGAGAAGCCATGCGTGAGAGATTCTAATGGCAGTGCCATGAGTGAGAGACTCTAATGGCAGTGCCATGCGTGAGAGACTCTAATGGCGGACACTTAATTGGAGAAGCCATGCGTGAGAGACTGACGGCGGAGTCATATGTGTAACACTAAATCGGAGAAGCCATGCGTGAGAGATTCTAATGGCAGTGCCATGCGTGAGAGACTCTAATGGCAGTGCCATGCGTGAGAGACTCTAATGGCGGACACTTAATTGGAGAAGTCATGCGTGAGAGACTGACGGCGGAGTCATATGTGTAACACTAAATCGGAGAAGCCATGCGTGAGAGACTCTAATGGCAGACACTTAATTGGATAAGCCATGCGTGAGAGAGACTAATGGCAGTGCCATGCATGAGAGACTCTAATGGCGGACACTTAATTGGAGAAGCCATGCGTGAGAGACTGACGGCGGAGTCATATGTGTAACACTAATCGGAGAAGCCATGCGTGGGAGACAAATGGCAGAGTCATATGTGCAACACCTAATTAGAGAAGCCATGCGTGAGAGACTCTAATGGCGGAGTCATATGTGTAACACTTAATCGGAGAAGCATTGCTTGAGAGACTGTAATGGCGGAGTCGTGTGAAAAACATAAGACGGAGAGGCCATGCGTGAGAGACTTATGGCGGTGTCATGCGTGAGAGACTAAGGGCGAAGTAATATGTCAAACACTAAATCAGAGAAGCCATGCGTGAGGGACTCTAATGGCGGACACTTAATCGGAGAAGCATTGCTTGAGAGACTATAATGGCGGAGTCATATGTGTAACACTTATTTGGAGAAGCCATGCGTGAGAGACTGATGGCGGAGTCATATGTGTAACTCTAAATCTGAGAAGTCATGCGTGGGAGACTAATGGCAGATTTATAATTTTCTTTTTTTTTTTTTTTTTTAATAAAGCACTTAAGCAGCACCAGTATGACTTGGGAACTCGCGTAACCATGAACCCCTCTGACAGGGAACCTAAGACTCTAAATAGCCTACAACCATATGGTACCCCTAACGAACAACATGAAGGACGGTCAAAGGGCCACCCGGAGCCATGAGGCCGAACCCCTCGAAGCCATGAGACTGAACTGAATGACTTTACAGTGACGAAAAGTAATTAAATGTGAGCCAGACCCGATGGGATATGCATAGACATTAGTGAAGCGAACCACGTGCGTAAATAAACATTAACCATCCGTGAATTTGAACAGATGGGAGACAACGAAGAGCCAGAGGCCTTGCAATTCGCTAAGAGAAGACCCTTATCTTGACAAATGAAGGATTTGTAAAACCATAGTAGGAAACGTACTCCAATTGGGCCACTGACCGCTGAAAAGCTATTTGGTTAACTGAGGCAAGGGACCAATCTGAGTGAATATGAACCAGAAGTAAAGCGGACTGGTCTAAGTAACTGCAAACCGGGACTGAAACACCAAAAAAAAAAAAAAATATTATTATTATTTATTTCAATTTTATTTTACATTTTTTTTTTTTTTTTTTACTGAAATGAACAGAAAAAGTAGAAGTAGGCCTTCGGATTGTAACAAACCAATGAGGAAATAAGCAAGCCTGAAAAGAACGCAGCTATTATGTTTATCGGGAGAGCAGTGTCAGAGCGGTGTGCTGACTGCCCTAGTGAAAATACTGGCTAACCATGATGTCAAAATAAAAGAAAAATGTAGCTATAAGTGGAAGCAGTGTATAAACACATGGTGTAAGAACAGGTGGGTGACTGCAGCTCTGGATGCGAGTAGTGGCCAACACATGGTATGGGCGCAGCTCTGAGTGTGAGCATGATATAAAGCAGCCGTATGAATGCAATCTAAAGTGAGTAGAGTATTAACGTGATACAACAGATGCATGAACGCAGCTCTGGTAGTGAATGGAGTATAGGACAAAATGTAAATGCAGACACACAGACGTAGCTATTGCAGGTAACGAACCTAGCCATGATCATTCTACCATTAGTGCCCAACCCCCTTCGCCCCAGAGTGCTACAAGTCACAGACCGAGTAACCAAGTCCGATCCCACGGTGAATGCCAGCACTCGCCTGGCACATTCTGCCATTGCCCAGGTGCGAATGAACCTCCACATAATGCTGCAGGATTTTATTTTTTTTTTTCATTTTTAAATGATGGTCACCACAACACCACCTCGTGTTCCTGTAAGAAAACAAACGTGGTTGAACATAAACCCTGATGCAACGCCAATTAATCAACACAATAGCACAGAACCGCTGACACATGCGGGCCCAAAACGTAGAATTTATGGATTAAACACACTTACCAGAGCATCAGCACTCAAATACAGGCGCCTTTATCAACCTGCTAGTGGCCCCATATATGGGCCACTGATACACATTCACCAACACCTTGCATGTCTGGCGCTAACTGCAGTCGTGCGCCCCACATGTACAACAGGTGACAGAAAACATGCACTTTTTTTTTTTTTTTTTATGACCCTTGATACCTGACCCTTCCAGAGAGATAACTAAATAATACCATCACTTAAACACAGCGTGCGTAGGTTGGAGAAAACATGCGACCATACCTACTCTAGGCGCATGCAACACCAATAACTATAAGCAATAGCCCCCAACAAGCCCCTAAACAGCCGGACAAAATACTAACAACAGTCACTTAACCATTAGCGCCCAACTATGCTTCGTCCCAGAGTATTACGAATCACATACCGCAGTGTGGGTCTAATGCCAACAAGTGCGATTCTACAGTGAATGCCAGCACTCGCCTGGCACTTTGTCGCTGCCCAGGCGTGAATGAGCCTGCACACGATGCAGCTGCGCTACATGTCGCGGACCACAGTGTGGGTCCCCTGCAAACCACTCCGATCCTACCATGAATACCAGTGCCTTCCTGAGAGATTCTGCCATCGTCCAGCCGTAAGGAGCCTCCACACCATGCTGCTGTATCCTAGAGCTGCCCCAGAGGTAGTGAAATCAGCTGAATCGGCGTCAGCCTGGGCCCACAGGTGCCTATAAATAGTCTAGCAATCAGCCAGCCAGGGCCCGCAGGTGCATGTAACTAGCCTTGTGATCCGCCTCCCCTCCCACAAATGCAGCAAACATATTTGCTTAAAACTAAAAATAGTTGTGATATCTGAGGTTCTAATAGTTCTCCATATTATTTCTCTAGCATCGTGAACACCAACCCAAAATCACCCGGGAGCCCTATCTTGTGATCAAGGGCGTACAGATGGGGGACTCCGGCCGGTACACGTGTACCACCATCCTGGACTCTGAGGTGCCAGTGAGTAAGATCACCTATAACGTGGCAGGTAAGGACATATTATCACCGACACTATGCTGAGTGGTAATACTTAGATACACGGGATTCATATCTACTTGTAGGTGATAATTAGTGAGAAAGGATCTAGTTCTGAAAATCTGAATTGTCACCTATAATGTGGGGTTATTTTACATTACTATTTGTAAGGAAAAACCTATGATGCAAAGATTTGAGCCACTTCCGTATTTTGGAGCCACTCTTGGTTTTGACAGTGCTTCTGAGCCTCTATGATGCAGACGATTCTGATATTATGACATAAATTTCATGTTATTTCATGTATAAGATACACTACAATGTCATTATCATTCTCTTCATGGAATTAACTATTAATGTAATTGTGTTCCTCATTTAGTTATCAGCGGATCGGAAAAGGCGACGCAAAAATACCGTCCTCGCCCTACACTTCCTGATGTGCTTGACATCACAGCGCCTGAGCCGCCACTTCTAGAGGAGCTACGGAACAACAATGCTTCCCTCATAGTGATATCTGTGGCCGGCTCCATCACCATCATGTTGATCGCTGGCATATGGTAGGTAGCATTTATAAGATACTCTGTGGAGCAGGCCTATTATTTCAGATTAATATTACACATATTTACAAAGTGTAAACTTAATCCATGCAGTCACCAGATGCTCCAGATTTATCACAATATTGAACGCTTCATGATAAATTTGGCGCATATTACAAGGCCAGACATGTTATAATGTCAGCAGACTGATAAGCAGCTAATGTAAGAAAAAACATTGGAGGATCTGTGCACACATTTCACTCAGAGATGACATTTAAGTAGCAAATATCAAATAACGGATAGATTTTCTTTTTTCTTTTTCAGCATCTGCATGTTCTGGAGGAGGAAAATGAAAACTAGAGATCCTCTAGAAAAAGAGCCAGTGTGAAGGCGAACCGTCAAGCACCATCCTGTACTGCCACCTGCCAGGATAAAAAAAAAAAATCTCAAAAATTATAACCCTACCCCAAAAACAAAAAACGAAAACTTCCCTTCCCCATTTCTCCCTTCCCTTTCTCTCCCGAATCTTCCTCCATAAAAAAAAAAAATAATGTTTCCCCAAAAAATAAAAAATTATCTACCCTTCCCCTTTTCTTCCCTCCCCTTTTTCCCCAAAAAATAAATAAAAATATACAAAAAATCTTGACTGCATCATTTCATTTCCCATTCCTTACCTGCCTCTATATCAGATAAGAACTACAGAGACTATATCGGAGATAGACCAGGAGGACAGAGTCTCTTCTTGTAATTCTGTAGTGTACGGTAGTTGTAATACCCGTCACTACAGAAGGGTCACTTGGATGCTGTCGTTCCTCTCAATTATGGGGAGGCTGGTATATGTCCTATTCATAAAATGCAATGTAATGTAAGTCTATGTACTTCCCTGTTTACTGTTTTATTGGTATGTTCAGGCCTGCTAGGGGTGTCATTCCAGCTCTAGTCACTAGAGGGAGAAAGGGAGCCCTAGTTTATATAAGGCCCAGGCAGGGAAGGGATTAAGTTCAGTCTACTCCAGGCCATGAGCCTGTGAAGTCTACACCAGGCCATGGGCCTGTGGAGGAGTGCAGACCCTGGAGTCTGTGAAGGCCACATGTCTCAGGCCTAAGCAAGTCAGCAGAAGTCAAGCAGAGGCAATCCCTAGAGCAAGAGGTACTGAAATGTCAAGAGGAGGTACACTGTAAACTGGAGATTCAAGGATATAAGCCAGAAGTAGGGCATTGGGGCCTTGAAGAATAATTGCCAGTCAGGACAAGCCAGGAAGAAAGTAAGGTTCACCTGCAATTCAAAGTCCTGTTATTTTTCCCTCTATTTTACCTTGCTGGATGTAAGCCTGCTGTAACTGCACTGTACAAAAGTATATTGTCTGCAACAAGAACTGTTTTAAGAGGTTGCCTTCTGTATTGCCACTGTTTCAGTAAAGTTGGAATTCTATTTTCAAGCTACAAGTCTGCACCTGTATTATTCCTACTATAAATACGGTGTGCCACCGTTTATTGGCACTGGCGTCACGAAACATCAGGGACTTAGCCATAGGCACGTTAAACTACAACACCAAGGGCACCTCACATTGCACCTGGCTGTGTCCCTTCAGAACCCAGAGAGTGCCCCAGAGGAACAGCGTGCCGGCCTCTCCATCACTGGCATTCCCCAGGTTAGTTCACACATTGCTCTGACTTGGGGGTGCTACATTTTGGCGTCACGAACAGGATACGCACGTTTTACGGACTGTGAGCAAAACGTGAACTTTGTGCCTTAACCAGTTTGCCAAGTGACAAAACGCCTGTTTATTTGAAGTGAACTTTGTGGACTGAAAAACGTACAAAAAGCGTCCCAAAAACCTCTAAAAAGCACTGTGCAGTGTTGCGCTATCAAGAGGAAGAAAATCGCCACTTCAAAGTGTGTTTTTGTGGACTTTTTATCATCCTGCTTGCTGTCACTGAATAGATGCATCATGGCGCCCAAGATGGCCGCCGGCGCCATTGGACTTCTTCTTGCGCCATCCCTGACCTCAGTGGCGCGAAAATTTGGCGCCAAAACCCTCCAAGAGGGAGGAGAAGACGACCTGGAGGTAACGCCTTCCTTTGAGGATTATAATATGGACACCGCCTACCCTATACTGAAATACCTAGGGGGCGTGCAAGAAACGACGTGGTGGAGCCTGCAGGAACAGTGGCTCACCCTGCTACGGGGCTTCCTACCTGAATCAGAGGGATCCGGAGCCGTAGTTGGAGCAATGGAGGCGACCCCAGGAGCAACTAAGGAGCGCCCTGCGCCCCCAGCGTATACTCCCAGCGACATGGCCCAGACCTGTCCATGGCCACAAGCCGAGCCCTGCCGTTTCCACCCGCAGCGAGAAGGCTTCCTCCCGCGGAACCCCGCGTGGTCGGCCCTGATGGCCGAGATCCGAGTGGCGGCAACTTTAAAAACTACCACTCAGAAAAAGTACTTCGAGGAAGTCACCAAGCGGATTTATGAGGATTCCAGGGACAGCAAGCCCCAGCTCGAACACCGCATCGGAGTGGTACTGGAGTTTGACAAGGTCAGAGGATTTGGATTCATCCAAGAAACCGGCACCAACCGGGACTATTATGTGAATCGCCGGTCTGTCAAGCGCAGCTATCTCCCAGGGCGACTGCATAATCTAGCGGTCGGGGAGAGAGTAGAGTTTACTCCCGCGGAGGGCCTGCGAGGCCCATATGCCACTGCGGTGACCCGTCCAGGACCGGTACCGGAGGACTGGGAAGAAACAGAAGATCCGGTGGAGGCAGAGGACCCGCCGGGACCCATCCGAAATACGTACCAGGAGAAGAGTTCCTTTCTCGGCCCGAGCATCTTCTGGCAGCCGACGATCCTGGACAAGCCTCCCAGTCCTTACCCCTCTCCAGAGCTGCCGCGACGAGAGAAGACAGCCGCTGATTGGGCGCGGATGGCCCAGTTTAGTGAGGCTATGGATGATCTGCGGAGGAACCGCCATGAAAGAACCTCGTCTGAGCCTGCTGCAAGTGTGCCGGAATCCAGCAGTGAGATCTCCGCCCTGGAGGAGCGGATCGCTTCCTTACAGGTTTACCTGGATGGCCTGCGGCAAGTGGCAGATGCTAAGAAGACAGCGCAGCAGTCCAGCGGTGGTGAGTTACCTGTGACCCCTGTACCACCCGAACCCGTAGTACAAGCTCCTACTATTAGCGCTGAGCCACCCAAGGTCCGTGTAAAAGCGGATAAATTGACATATGCCAGGAGCCGAGTCCGCCTTGACGGGAGCGTTATGTCCCGGCCAGAGGAAGTGTCTACCCCAGCGCCAGCCCGTGTCCCGAGACCAGCAGCTCCTATTTGTCCGCAACCCAGCGGGCCAGTGAGGTGGGTAGGCCCAATACCGGTGATGTTTCCAGCCCATTCTCTTTGGTGGGCACCCCCTCCAAGTGGTCCTGGTGCATGGCCCAGACTACCGGCAGCACAGGGCTGCACTACCTCTGATGAACAGGGATCCTTTGACACGTACCTGTGAGCAGGCCTGCTAGGCCATTTTGCTCATCCTCACAGGGACATCATACTTGTTGCAGGAACTGCCCCTTTAAGTTTGCCAGGCTGGTAGAGCTTGCTGCCAGTTCCCCACGGCCGGTGGCATTGTTGTGAAGCTAAGTTGCCACTGTGAACCACTGCTCCCAGCCTGCCTCTTTCTGTTCCAGGACATCCTGCCTGCTGCTACCATTTTGGCGTCAAGTACTTTAATAAATCCAAGTTGTGCTTTTATTTGCACCTCATCCCCTTTTAACCCCCATTTCAGGTTGAAAAGGGTTCTTTTATGTCAGCACTTTAAAAATACGCAGGACTTGCCAGGAAGGTGTTACCCTGGTATTGTCAGAGTCCTGTATTGTCGTTTTATGTATGTGCTGCTGACCGTATTTATTGCTCAAATATTTTATCTAAGTCTATGTGCCCAGAGATGGACTTCCTATGTGTGAGCCTCTGAGATGTTGCATTTATTGTGGACTCATTCATTGTCATGGACTATCCTGGTATTCCCTAACATCCGCTGCGCCAGGTCAGCGCCCCAGTTCCACTCATTATCCTGAAGAAAGAGAGCGACGCCCCTTGTCACCGCACTTCTCCGTTAGCCAGCTGGACCTGATAACAATTGTCAATGCAGATGGAATTGATTACTGATATGTATGTATGCCTGCATGTTTTTTCTTGTCTCTTTCAGGTGAAAATTCCAGACGGGCGGTGCCCTGTTAGAGTACGAGGTCGTACTCAGCTTAAAGCAGCGGGGTATGTAGTGTACGGGAGTTGTAATACCCGTCACTACAGAAGGGTCACTTGGATGCTGTCGTTCCTCTCAATTATGGGGAGGCTGGTATATGTCCTATTCATAAAATGCAATGTAATGTAAGTCTATGTACTTCCCTGTTTACTGTTTTATTGGTATGTTCAGGCCTGCTAGGGGTGTCATTCCAGCTCTAGTCACTAGAGGGAGCTAGGAAACCCTAGTTTATATAAGGCCCAGGCAGGGAAGGGATTAAGTTCAGTCTACTCCAGGCCATGAGCCTGTGAAGTCTACACCAGGCCATGGGCCTGTGGAGGAGTGCAGACCCTGGAGTCTGTGAAGGCCACATGTCTCAGGCCTAAGCAAGTCAGCAGAAGTCAAGCAGAGGCAATCCCTAGAGCAAGAGGTACTGAAATGTCAAGAGGAGGTACACTGTAAACTGGAGATTCAAGGATATAAGCCAGAAGTAGGGCATTGGGGCCTTGAAGAATAATTGCCAGTCAGGACAAGCCAGGAAGAAAGTAAGGTTCACCTGCAATTCAAAAGTCCTGTTATTTTTCCCTCTATTTTACCTTGCTGGATGTAAGCCTGCTGTAACTGCACTGTACAAAAGTCTATTGTCTGCAACAAGAACTGTTTTAAGAGGTTGCCTTCTGTATTGCCACTGTTTCAGTAAAGTTGGAATTCTGTTTTCAAGCTACAAGTCTGCACCTCTATTATTCCTACTATAAATACGGTGTGCCACCGTTTATTGGCACTGGCGTCACGAAACATCAGGGACTTAGCCATAGGCACGTTAAACTACAACACCAAGGGCACCTCATATTGCACCTGGCTGTGTCCCTTCAGAACCCAGAGAGTGCCCCAGAGGAACAGCGTGCCGGCCTCTCCATCACTGGCATTCCCCAGGTTAGTTCACACATTGCTCTGACTTGGGGGTGCTACATTTCTTGACACCAGCGCCAGCTTCAAGATCTATAGTCATATAACTTATGGTTTTACTGAGCGCAAACATGTCTTTATTAGAAAACCTCTCTAAGGCCTCATGGACATGAACATATTTTTTGTCCGTGTCGTTTCAGTATTTTTTGCGGGCCTTATGCAGGACTATTTATTTCAATGGGCCCTGTGGGTAGTCGCTCTGGTAGATAGCGGTGCGGGTGCAGTACCAAGGCAAAACAAGGAGTCCAGAACGTGCAATCAACAGTGTTTTATTCACACTGGCACAAAAAAAAACGACAAACAGTCTCTTGGTGTTAATGCACACACATCAGAAGTATTAAGGAAAAATAAAACAGTCCCGTACAGGTTTCAGTCACCTGGGAGGTTTTAGGTGCAGGTTCGCACCTGGCTGTCAGTCCAGCCGCAAGACAGTCGACGTCAGGTTTCCGGGCCGTCTGCACTCCTCCTTGTTGGGCTCTGGCTTCCAGCCCAGGGAACTCCACATAGCACAGAATGGATCAGAACTCCCAAACTCAAATGACTCCACAGCCTAACAGCAGCTCCAGGACAATCACTTCCCTCAGCTGCTGAGGAGGCTGCCTTTAAAGGACCGGCAAAAGTCCGGCCTGGACCGTGGGGAGTAGGCACCCACCCAACTCTTTGCCTACTCCCAGTAAGAGCCGGCCCGGATTGGCTTTGCAGCCAAACTAACTGACAATGTCAAACAGCACTAGCTGCTGCTGACACATAAAAACCCGGCTCTCACCTCACCGAGGCCAGGAACCTCGGTGACACGTATCGTCCGTCCATGGCGACACCTTGCGCCCTCTTACACACCCCCTTTGTTCAACCCTGAGGGGGTGAACACATGTGAGGCAGTGGACGCGGGACAGGGCATCTGCGTTACCCTGCAAGCGGCCTGCGCTGTGTTAGACAGAGAACTTGAAGTTCTGCAGGGATAGGAACCACCTGGTGACCCGAGCATTCCTCTTCTTGGCCTGGCTCATCCACTTGAGAGGGGAATGGTCGGTCACCAGACGGAACCTCCTCCCTAACAGGAAGTAGCGGAGAGATTCGAGTGCCCACTTGATAGCCAGGCACTCCCTCTCCACTATACTATACCTGGACTCGGCGGGACTGAGCTTACGGCTCAGGAAGACAACGGGATGTTCTTCCCCGTTGACCTCCTGAGACAGCACAGCACCGAGGCCTACCTCTGAGGCGTCGGTCTGTCACGACGAACTCCCTGTTGAAGTCGGGTGTCACCAAAACCGGGGACCCACACAGGGCCGACTTCAACGCGGAGAAAGCCTC
>JAKVIS010004843.1:0-13170 GCA_033119425.1 Bufotes viridis
TGGGCATCATACACAAGTTACTGGTGCCACTCTGTAAATACCGGCAGGTTTAGCATGCTGTGGTTAAGGAGTAGAATAGGGAATTAAAGCTTCAGACAAAAACAGCTGTCTGGGACCTGCTTTCTGCAACCGTTCTGATCTTTAAGAGAACGGGCCCACTATGCTACCAGGCAGTGTACCTCTTCTAGAGACTAAAACCATTATGTTTAGGTACCACTTAAAGTTATCGGCAAGAGCGTTATAGCTCTGTGAGAGAACATAAAATATTCTGGTTTGTATCAAAAGGTGACTGCAACCTTCTAGCAGGGTGTAGACCACCCCTGATATTAGCACCTGGACATCAGACTGAATGCGGTCAGAAACAGGAGTGGAACCTACAGAGAAAAACAATAAGGGTCCATTCACACGTCCGTAGTTTAATGCGGATCCGCAATACACCCGGCAGGCACCCCTACAGAACTGCCTATTCTTGTCCGCAATTGCAGACAAAAATTGGACATGTTCTATTTTTTTCCGGAGCCGTGGACCGGAAGTTTGGGGGCACACTCCGGAAATGCGGCTTCGGACAGAACACGGTATGCTGTCCGGATCCATTCCTGCCCCATAGAGAATGAATGGGAACGCACCCGTTCCGCATCATACTGATGAAAAATACTGACCAAAAACTGACATTTATTATCCTCACTTTTCTGACTCAGCTGCAGAAATTTCATCCTTAGCTGTTCATTTTCTTTAACTATCTTCCTAATTTGTTCCAGCACCATTTCTCGAATTTCTTCCTAGAGAAAAAAAATAACATGTAAGCTTAAAGGATAACTGTCACATTTAGACCCTAATTTCAGTTTTCATATATGTAGTTACTAATATGATAATATTCCTAAATCAATAACTATTAGACTTACTTACCCTTTATTTAAAAAGCCCTTAGCAACCAGTCTGCTTAAAACTGAAATTTCACTATTCTGTTAAGATGGCTGCCCCCAGCCCTGAGGCTAATCCATAGGACACCTGCAGTGAAGTTAGTGAAGACCAGCTCTGTATAGGGGGGTCTTGCAGTTAAGTTCCCAGGTCTGGCTGAAGCCTGTAGTCCTTCCACAAGTTCTCCTCTTATCAGATAAGGCTTTCATTTATACACTGAGCAGAGGGCAGATCTCCCTGAGCTCTACATTCTCCAGCACTGCTAAGGCAGTGTCTGCCAAGCACAGGCATGTGGAGAAGTTCACACACACAGCCCAGCACTGTTATCTCCTGTCAGGAAGAACCTGGCTTTTTATACATTCCCTTACAATGTTGACTCACTATCAGTTCCCAGTGCACGCAGCCAGCGTGCTCCGTCCTCATCTGGTAGACGGAAGGAGCATAGCAACCTGATTTTATCTCAGGTAACAATAGCCAATACTGGGGACTTTTAGGTGGCTTTTAGGGGTTATTTATTAAACAATCAGAAATTAAAACAGGGCCAACAAGGTGATATTAATCACCAAAATCCAATAGTAAAAAAAAAAAAATTTGACAGTTATCCTTTAATGTAAAAGGGTTATTCCAACTATAGAATTTATAGCATAGCCAAAGGATACCTCATAAATGTTTGAGAGGTGGGGAAGACTTCCAGTCACCTGGTGAAGACTGAGCAGGAAGCCGACTGTGGATGTATAGCATTTCTAAAGTAGGCAAAAAGTGAAATGCTCTTCAAATTTTCTGTACCTTTCTTACTTTGCTTTTCTTTCTATAAGGCTCAGACGACACAGGAACACAATGATCGTTACCACGAAGACTACCTGCAGAGAAAATGAAAACATGTAAGCCACTTACATACAGATAATGTGGCCATACTGTACCTCCACATGCCACCCACATTGCATTTTTGAAAAACAGCAATGTAGCTTTTGATGCAGTTTTCTGAGTCAAAGCCAGAGGTAAACCTGTCCCCATAAGAGCATCTTCATAAGTGGAGCTCTGTTGCAGACATTTCTGGGCCCAAGAATCAGTTTCTCAGATGAGTTGGATGAATCTGCGTTTGTTTCTGCAGCATACTGTATGCATGGACCTCTGCAAGCCCCATAAAGAATGAATAGGTCCACATTTGTTCCGTAGAATTGCGGAACGGGTGCGGACCACATTCACTGACGTGTGAATGGACCCTCAAGGGCATCTGTCAGCTGGATCAACCTATTAAAACAAAGTGCCTGGTACGGCTGACCCTCTTGATCAAAAAGCTTTCTTCACCCAAATAGTTGTTGCATTTAGGAGCAATAAGGTTTTTAAATATGCAAATGGCGGCTTAAAGGGTTTGTCTCACTTCAGCAAATAGCATTCGTCATGTAGAGAAAAGTAATACAAGACACTTACTAATGTATTGTCTATATTGCCTCCTTTACTGGCTTCATTCATTTTTCTATCACAATGTACCTATTCGTTTCCATGGTTACGACCACCCTGTAATCCATCAGCGGTGGTCGTGCTTGCACACTATAGGAAAAAGCGCCCACCTCTCTGGTGGCCGGGACCGTGGGGGCGCACATAGGCTGGTGCTTTTTTGTATAGCGTGCAAGCACGACCACTGCTGCTGGATTGAAGCAAAGCGAGCAGTGTATAATGTGATGAAAAATGAATCCAGCCAGCAGGAAGCAATATGAAGTATCGCAATACATTAGTAAGTGCCTTGTATTAACTTTCTCTACATGATAAATGCCATTTGCTGACGTGAGACAACCCCTTCAAGTGCCCGGAGGACAGGCTATAGCCACTCGGTGCCCCTTGCCTCTTCTTCAGACCCTGTAAATGATGTGAAGGGGGAAGTATTCAGGGAAGCAGAGAAGCTAAGGTGCACCGAGTGGCTAGGACAGGGATGGCCAACCTGAGGCTCTCCAACTGTTGCAAAACTACAACTCCCAGCATGCCCAGATCAGCCTACAGCAGGGCATGGTGGGAGTTGTATTTTTACAACAGCTGGAGAGCCGCAGGTTGGCCATGCCTGGACTAGAGCCTGCCCCTTGGTGCACCTAAGCCCTAATTTGTAGAGAACCCTTATGGCTCCTTAATGCTGAGCAGATACAGTCAGTCGAGCCCGTTTCAGCGCAACCATGACATTTTATTACTTAGTTTTATTTTTTTGACCGTTTTTCTTCTTCGGGGCTCATGTTCAGCACTGTATTATGGTTCTGTTTTGCACTGCCTTGTTATAGAGATAGCTAATGTACCGCCATATACTGAAGGCATGTTGGAGAGAAATATTTTGGCTGTGGCTTGTCTTCCTCTCCCCATGTGCCTAGTAGGGTTGTTTCGGGTATCGAACTTTCAATACCCAATCGATACTTTTCTCTGCTATCGAGCTCGATACCAGGATTAGTATTTTATCGATACTGGGCTGTGCTACTGCACAGCCCAGTATAGGAGAGCGTGCCTGCGCCGCCCTCAGCGCGGCCATGTTCTCCTCGGCAGCACAGGGTGAAGGAGGCAGTCTCTACGGCCCCCTGTGCTGCCGCTGCAACCAAGGGGTTATTTGCCTCTGATCGCAGTGCTGGGTCACAGGCAGGTGCCGGCAGCGTGTGTCTTCTGCCTGCATTTGTATATGAAACGTTACTAGGCATTGCTGGCCAGTGCTCCGCCCCCCCTCCGTCCCCTGTATTAAAACATTAGTGGCCAGTGTGGCTCCCCTGTCCCCAGTATTAAATACATTATTGGTGGCCAGTGCGCCCCCCCCCCCTTCCTCCCCCCAGTAATAAAAGCATTGGTGGCAGTGGCCACAGGGTCCCCTCACCTCCTCCTCATTGGTGGCAGTGGCAGTGATCGGAGCCCCAGCAGTGTAATGATGGGGCTCCGATCGGTTACCATGGTAACCAGGACGCTTCTGAAGTCCTGGCTGCCATAGTCTGCTCCCTGCTGCTGTGTGCACAGAGCACAGGGCAGCAGGGAGAGGGTGAGATCCTATTCACCCTGATAGAGCTCTATTAGGGAGAATAGGATGAAAATGATTCCAGGTTCTAGCCCCTAAGGGGGAAATGGTTAAAGGGGTTATCCAAGTTATATTTATTGATGACCTATCCTCAGGATAGGTCATCAATATCAGATCGGCGGGGGTCCGACACCCGGCCCCCCCGCCGATCAGCTGTTTGAAGAGAAGATGCGCGCCGTGCCAGCGCTGCCTCCTCTTCATTGTTTACCTACTCGCCGTCGCATCTGCAGCGGTGAGCAGGTGTAATTACACCCAAGCCGTTCCATTCATTTCAATGGGACGGCTCTGTAGTATACACATGTATAGAAACGAGCCATCCCATTGAAATGAATGGAACAGCTTGGGTGTAGTACACCTGCTCACGCTGCAGATCAGCGGTAGGTAAACAATGGCGAGAGAGGCTAGCTGCTGGCACGCGCTCGCCTTCTCTTCAAACAGAATGATCGGCGAGGGCGGGTGTCAGACCCCGCCGATCTGATATTGATGACCTATCCTGAGGATAGGTCATCAATAAATATAACTTGGACAACCCCTTTAAAAAATAAACTGTAAAAAAAAAAAAAAAGTTTCCCAATTTTACATATAAAATATAAACAATAAATAAAATATTACATATCGCCGCGTCTCAAGAGTCCAAACTATTAAAAAATCCACTTTTATGCGGTGAACGCCGTAAAAAAAAATGCACGATTCGCCATTTTCTTTTAGTCGCCGTAAAAAAGTAGGACAGGACTGTTGTATTATGAGCCGGCGGTTCCATAAAATGTGGAATGCACGCAGATTTTTTTGGCGTTTTTTTTTCCGCGTGGTATCGAGTATCGCAATACTTTTTTATGGTATCGATACCGAATCAAAATTTTGGTACTGAAACAACTCTAGTGCCTAGTATACATATTTCTGACGTGTATATGACCCATGCAGCACAGGACACGGTAATGGCGTGTCCTGAATGATGCTCATGGAGACCATGTATTTAGAGAGAAGAAAGGTTATAGTCTCTGCCCCCGCGCTGGGGTCTTCCATCCTCATTATTAGGGTCCACACTCAATAGTCTGCAGAATCATTTATACCTGACATCTGAACAGGTTACATGTATGTGCCATGATGTCAAATCATGTTGCATTGTGCACTATTTTTATTATAATGATATACCCTTCCCATGGTGAAAGGGGGGCGCAGCACCAACGTGGCAAACACAGGGCGAGACCCTGCCGCCCTACAGCACCGCTGCTATCATGTTTTTTTTTTTCTTTTTGAAAACGTTAGCGAAAGTGTGAAGAGCGCCACATGATAGTCCAAGCTAGGCAGAAGCTCCGGGGCCCCATTCCATAATCAGTAATGGGCATCATCCTTCATTTACAGCTCTGCTCATATGGGGGCACCTCATGACAGGTCCTGAGGCAGAGGTCATCAGTCACTGCAGATAGCTGCTCATTCCTCCCCAGTGTTCTCCTATTTCCAGTACAGTAAATATACTGGGGGCACATAGATAACCAGTCTGGGGCTGCTCAGGTACGTAACATGCATGCTGTACACTATGCATTGGCTTACACACCCCGCTGCTGCACTCCTCCTTGCGGCTTTCTCTTCAATGTCCGTCCTGATATGGCCGGCTTCAAATAGGGGACCTCCGGGGAGCCACTTCTCGCTCCGGTGGGCGCCATGTTTGCGCTGCCCCGCCCCTTACCGTTCCTCTCCTCCCACTCGGAGAGGGTGACGCGGTGCAGCACCATACCGGGCCCGCGCGGGCCCCCTTCCCTGGCAGTTCTGTTCATGGAGCCTTCTCCTCAGCAGCGCTGCTCTGTGACAGGAAGGCGGCGCGGTTCCCGCCCAGTGCCCTGGAGCAGTCCATTATGGGGAAGGGGGGGGCGGGGGTCAGGTAGACCGATAGTGGAGGGAGAGGGGCTTCACTGAAAGAGGCAATTGAAGTAGCATATCAGATAGCGGTTTACATGCCACCTGAATAAAGTCCATGGCTCTTGACATTAGTGTTGTCTCTGGTTTGTTATCTAACTATTTAAGCAATGCACCGTTTTTTGGACTTGAGTATTTTTTTTATTACCCCCCCCCCCCCCATTAATGTCCAGACGCAGTTTCTGTTGGCTTTTTTTCCATTCGGTTATGTAAATAATTTTTGCACCTTGTTTTGGTAATACATCAGGCTTTTTATGTCACTTTTATTTTTTATACCCAGAAAAAGGCCATTTTCACAGTTTTTTCAATATGTTTTGTTAATATGCAACTAAAATATTTTATAAAATTGTATTCCCTTTCTGTCATTTAGATAAATTGGATGTATGGGTTATGGTCAGTGGGGGCAGGACTAGAAGCTGCGGTGTGGAGGGGGCTTTATTTTCCAGCGTATAAGACGACCCCCAACTTTTCCAGTTAAAATATAGGGCTTGGACTTTACTCACCTTATAAGACTACCCCAGCCCCTCATCGGCCCCCTAGTCTCTTATCAGCCCCCTAGTCTCTCATCAGCCCCCTAGCCTCTCATCAGCCCCACCCTCTCATCAGCTCCCCAGCCTCTCATCAGCTCCCTAGCCTCTCATCAGCCCCCAGTGCCTCTCATCAGCCCCCAGTGCCTCTCATCAGCTCCCCAGCCTCTCATCAGCTCCCCAGCCTCTCATCAGCTCCCCAGCCTCTCATCAGCCTCCAGTGCCTCTCATCAGCTCCCCAGCCTCTCATCAGCCCCCTAGTCTCTTATCAGCCCCCTAGTCTCTCATCAGCCCCCAGTGCCTCTCATCAGCCCCCAGTGGCTCTCATCAGCCCCCAGTGCCTCTCATCAGTCCCCAGTGCCTCTCATCAGCCCCCAGTGCCTCTCATCAGCTCCCCAGCCTCTCATCAGCTCCCCAGCCTCTCATCAGCTCCCCAGCCTCTCATCAGCCTCCAGTGCCTCTCATCAGCCCCAGCCTCTCATCAGCTCCCCAGCCTCTCATCAGCCCCTTGTCTCTCATCAGCCCCTAGTCTCCCATCAGCCCCTAGTCTCTCATCAGCCCCTAGTCTCTCATCAGCCCCCTAGTCTCTCATCAGCCCCCTAGTCTCTCATCAGCCCCCTAGTCTCTCATCAGCCCCTAGTCTCTCATCAGCCCCCAGCCTCCCATCAGCTCTGTAGCCTCTCATCAACCCTCCGTACACGGGATCAGGCAGTATGAAAACTTGGAGGCAGAGCAGGCATGTGTGGCAGGAAAGCCTGCTCCGCCCCTCATCTGCCTGCTCCTGCTCTCCCACCAACGTCTTCCTGCAAATCTGCCGGCCGGACCCTGTCAAAAAGCACCAGACAGGACTGTCCAGTCTCTTACTGTATGCCCTGCGGCCGCCGGGCTCTCCCTCTTCTGGTAACTCACATGTCTGTGCGGTGCATTGCTTATCAGCAATGCGCCGCACAGACATGTGAGTTACCAGAAGAGGAAGCCAGTCGCCACAGCGCAATGATTTTAATACTGGGGAGGGGGGCTGAGGGTGCACTGTGCCACCAATGATTTTAATACTGGAGGGGGGTGGGGCGCACTGCCCAATTCAAAGGAATGTTAAACACATTGCCGACACCCGACCTCTGACAGGGAATTGCAATCCGTGGCAGTTAACCCCTTAGGTGTGGCACCTGATGGGTTAACTGCCGCGGATCGCAGGGCCCTGTCAGAGGTCGGGTGTCTAAAATGTATTAAACATTCATTCTCATTAGAGCGCGGTGCGCCCTCCCCTCCTCCGGCCCTTCTCTCCTCATTGGTGGCAGCAGCACAGGGGGAGGGACTGCTTCCTTCTTCCCTGTGCTGCCTTACACCCTGACTTTTGAGAAGATTTTCAGGTGTTAAAAAGTCGTCTTAGGGTCTATTCACACGTCCGCAATTCTGTTCCGCATTTTGCGATGTCCCGGCCGGGTCTGCAATTGCGGATCCGCACTTTCGGGGCCGCAATCGCGTTCCCGAAAAAAATAGAACATGTCCTATTCTTGTCCTCAATTGGGGGCAAGAAAAGGCATTTTCTATGTAGTGCCGGCAATATGCGGACGTGTGAATGGACCCTTATACGCCGGAAAATACGGTATATATTTATCATTTATATATGATATAAGGAAGGGGTATTATTCACCTTGAAACGCGCCTGGTCAGACCCCCGATACCACATCGACCTCCTGAGGAATTGTATCGAATTGTACCCGAACTGTGCCTGGACCATCCTGAATGTCCCAGATACCGCGTGAAAGGTGAAAGTAAAGTGGAGCGCGCGATAAAGCTAAGGAGCCAGCGTGCACAAACCTCACCAGCGTGGATGCTATTGGGATAACCGATCCAAAAGTATAAGAAGGCACAGAGAAAGCGGGTAAGATCACGCCATTATTTGAATGCCGACACTACTACGTAACTGTTGCTCATAGTTGGTGCACCATACTTCCAGCGGGACGCCGCTGAGAAAACTATTATACACGGAGGCTATTTGCACCTCTGCAGTGTGTACCTACAACTCTTGGAACTTGGATAATTGACCACCAAAATATATCCCGGAGTAAAGTTAGCTAATATTAGTGAATGACAACATTAAGAAACATTGACTTTTCAGCGATATATTGAACTGATAGGTTGTTGCAATATTCCCAACACTGACTATTGATGCTGCTACTGTATTGATGCTGCTTTTTCATAAGATGCTGCTATTTGGGATCCACAATATTATTGTTTAAGCACGTTAGCATTTAAGTTTTGCTTTTGTCCCTGTTGACAGTGACAACGTCACGTTCTTATAACAACCTTACACCATACTAATTCTTATCATAGGCAGTGACGTTGCCATTGACATAGGGTATTTTTTTATATATTTATATTTTCATATTTTTTCTTTTTATTTGGTTTTTATTGCTCCTCAATCCGAATAGTGTATTTAAATCCCTGAAGTGTGTGAGTACTAATGTATTTTATCATTTGCTAAGCAAGCAATTTTACAACACTATATACTATATATTAAAGTGTGTATCCAGCGATCCATCAGAGTGCCCAGTCTCTCTTTTACTAGTATATTTTGACCATTTGTCGGTAGTTGGTGGAACTACTTGACTGTGAGCACCTGAATAGGCGTAATTACACTCCTGTGCGTCATAATACATCATTACATATATATAAAAATGAGTTTCTGTCCGTCTGTCAAACGACTGGACCGATCTTCACCAAATTTGCCACACAGGTACATCAGGTGTCCGGGAAGGTTTTAGACCGGGTCTCAGATCTCTAGGACGTACCGTTCCTGAAATATTCCCCAAAAATTACCTGCATTAGTAAATACAAGCCTGCAAGTCTTTCACTCATATCCCAACTGCCATACACACGGTCACATGTCCCTTATCAGTCAATAGAAGCTCGCAGGCCCTTAGTCTCCACACACAGTTTTACTCCAGGTTTCCATAACAACCCAGCCATTTTTTTTCATTGCTGTAGGTCAGCTTTAGGCTAGGGCTACACGACGACAACAAGTCGCACGACACATAGGGCACAGCTACACTGCTACATGCATCCATCTTGGATGGATTTTTTGCGACTGTCATGTCAGTCGTCGCATGTGGCAGTGCACCAACATAGCCTATCATTATATAAATTGTTGCGTTACATTGGTACAACAAAATATCGCTCTGACACATGTCGTCATGTAGCCCTAGCCTTAAAGGGGCAGGACGCTGTGAAGGTCCCTGTTATGGGGGCAGGGGCCACAATTAAAGGGGCAGCTGCTGTGGAAGTTACTGTTAAGGGGGCAGGGGCTACTATTAAAAGGGCAGCTGCTGTGGAGTTCACTGTTAAAGGTGCGAGCACTGTGGAGGTCACTGTTAAAGGGGGGTTCACTGTGGATGTTACTGTTAAGGGGGCAGGCCGCTGTGAAGGTGACTGTTAAAGGGGCAGGCACTGAGGAGGTCACTGTTAAAGGGGCAGGGTACTGTGAGGTCACTGTTAAGGGAGCGGGGTACTGTGAGGTCACTGTTAAAGGAGCAGGGTACTGTGAGGTCACTGTTAAGGGAGCAGGGTACTGTGGCAGTCACTGTTAAAGGGACGGGTGCTGTGGAGGTCTCTTTTAAGGGGGCACGGAACAGTGGAGGTCACAGATAAGGGGACAGTCCCCTTTGGAGGTCAGTGTTAAGGGGGGAATCACTGTTAAGGAGACGGGGTACTGTGGAGGTCACAAATAATGGGGTGGCCACTGTGGAGGTCACTGTTAAAAGGGAGGGTGCTGTGGATATTACTGTTAAGGGGGAAGGCCGCTGTGGAGGTCACTGTTAAAGGGGCGTGCACTGTGGAGGTCATTGTTAAGTGAGGAGGGGACTGTGGAGGCCAATATTAAAGGGGCAGCAGGGTACTGTGAGATGACTCTTAAGGGAGCAGGGTACATTGGCGGTCACTGTTAAGGGTGCGGCGTGCTGTTGCAGTCACTGTTAAAAGGGCAGTTACTGTGTCTCCATAGGAGACTGTCCCCTTATCTGTGATCTCCACTGTTCGGTGCCCCCTTAAAAGAGACCTCCACAGCACCCGTCCCTTTAACAGTGACTGCCACAGTACCCCGTTCCCTTAACAGTGACCTCCTGAATGGCCACCCTACCTGTCCCCTTAACTGTGTTCTGCACAGCACTCCGCTCCCTCAACAGTGTCATCCACAGCGCCTTGCCCCTTTAAAGCTGACCTACAGCAGTGAAGAAAAATGACTGTGTTGTTATGGAAACCTGGTGTAAAACTGTGTGTATGTGGCGACTAAGGGCCTGCGGAACTTCTATTCTATTCTATTGGCTAATGCATTTTTTGGGAATATCTCAGGAACTGTACGTGCTAGAGAGCTGAGACCCGGTCTAAAACCTTCCCGGACACCTGATGTGCCTGTGTGCCAAATTTCGTAATTGTAACTGCGAAGGTGCGGATTCCTTTAGTGGACATACACACATACACTCACCTTTATATATTAGACTAGTGCCCGCCATAAGTTTATACAAGACCTTTGGGGGACACGTAACATAACATTTTTATTGTTGATTTCTCCTGTAATTGAGACTGACATATTGGCCCCAGTTACTGGGGGAATACAGAACCTAGAGGCTTTACAATGCTGTACAGAGGTGAACTGGATCTGCTAAGACCCAGCAGCTCGTGCAGATTCCCGACAATCACATAATTTTTTCCCGGTCATTTCTAATAAAAAATACAACCTGTTTGTGAACAAGTCTAATAAATGAGAGAAAACAAATCATTACAAAGCCAAGAAAAATACGTCCACTATACCTACTTCAGTGCTACCCCCTGTGCCCTTAAAATGGTTTTCCAAGATTTTAATACTGATGACCTGTCCTCCAGCTTTCTCTATGCCTGTGACCAGGGCCGCTCCAGCCTCAGGGCGCAGGCAGGGGCCGGCCAAAGGGAGAGGGACTGACAGGGGGGAACCGCTCAGCGCTCCCTCCTGTCATTCCCTTATTGTAGCGTGACCAAGCTCTGTCCGGTCCGCAGGTACAGAGAGCATCAGTCGGCTCGGTACAGGAGACAAAAGCTCCTCCTCCTGTACCCGCGGAGGCGCAGACCATGCAGAGCTCGGCCACATGGGGGGGCAGAAAGCATGAGGGGGGAAGAAAGAGCATGACAACATGGGGGAGAAGAAAGAGCATAACAACATGGGGGGAGAAAAGAGCATGACAACATGGGGGGAGAAGAAAGAGCATGACAACATGGGGGGCAGAAAGAATGACAACATGGGGGAGAAGAAAGAGCATGACAACATGGGGGGTATAAAGAGCATGAAAAGATAGGGGAGAATGACAGGGGGCAGAAAGAGCATGACAAGAAGAGGGATTATGACAAGAGGGGGAGAATGACAAGAGGGGGAGAGCATGACAAATTCCTATGTGGGGGCAATGCTGTGTGGTTGAGGGGGTGTGGGGGACATTACTGTGTGGGGGACACTACTGTGTGGGGGCAGTGGCGGACACTACTGTGTGGGGGGCAGTGTGGCGGACACTACTGTGTGGGGGCAGTGTGGCGGACACTACTGTGTGGGGGCAGTGTGGCGGACACTACTGTGTGGGGGCAGTGTGGCAGACACTACTGTGTGGGGGCAGTGGCGGACATTACTGTGTGGGGGCTGTGTGGCAGACATTACTGTGTGGGGGGCAGTGTGGCGGACATTACTGTGTGGGGGGCAATGTGGCAGACATTACTGTGTGGGGTGGCATTATACAAAAGCTCTGCAGATGCAACTCCCATGTATTGGGTCACCACAATTTGGGTGGTCATTCACTAAATGAACCCTGTTATGGGGAGAATCTGTGGATGACACATATTTGTCATCCAAAGATTCCCCAATAACAGTGTCATCCATCACAGATCCCCCATAGCAGTGTCATCCACAAGTTGAAGGGGGCGCACTTGGGCAGCTCAGCCTCTTTTGGTGGTGGACCTTGTCCCAGCCCTGCCTGTGACAACATGTTTATTGGTCATGTGGCCTAGGCACAGCTCAGCCACATTCATGTCAACGGGGCTGATTGTGATACCAAGCACAACTTCTATACAAGGTACTTCGCTGTGCTTGGTAAGCTGCAAGAAGGCAGCGGCACTCATAGGAGCGCCGATACATTCTCAAACAGCTAATTGGCAGTGGTCCCGGGTGTCGGACCCTCAACGATGAGATTGTCTTGTGCTCCTGTAAAGATTGAATACCCGATAATAAACCAAATATCACGTGTCCTTATACAAGTCATCATTCTTGACTTTGTGACATCATGTGTCCTCCTCACAAGGGACATCACTTATGGTTTTTAGACATCATCTAACTTTATAAGAGATGTAATTTGTTTCAATAGACTTACATTTTGATTATGTGACATCATCTACCAACCAGTGAAATCATAACAGCACCCCCAAAGGAGCAATCTATTTATATGTTAATTAGGCCCACAAAGACCATTGTTAGTTCCACAGTGGAGAATAGCTGTACAGAGCCTTGGCTGACCATCCATGCTGTCTCTCTATGTAGCCCTTTGAGAGGTTTAGAAACAGCTCAAAGTGAACTGGACGCTAACCGATCTAACCTATTGCTATGTGACGTGGTTAGAACCTATAAGAAACTACATATTTGGCATTGCCCTTATAAATATGATATTGCAATGCTTCATCATCTGTCATCTGTCAGAGTAGGGGGTGTTGAATTTGGTAATGCACTTAACCTTGCATCACTTTTTTGTATAGGACTGCTCCCTC
>JAKVIS010004844.1:0-13200 GCA_033119425.1 Bufotes viridis
AGACAGAGGAGAAGGTCCCACAGCAAGGAATCATACTTCATATCAACCACCACCGAGAAGGCCACTTCATTTATTTTGGACCAGCACCCAGACAGAGGATACAGGTCCCACAGCAAGGAATCATGCGCTCATATCAACCACCACCGGAGAAGGCCACTTTCATTTATTTCGGCCCAGCACCCAGACAGAGGAGAGAGGTCCCACAGCAAGGAATCATGCCTCATATCAACCACCACCGGAGAAGGCCACTTCAGTTATTTCGGCCCAGCACCCAGACAGAGGAGAGAGGTCCCACAGCAAGGAATCATGCGTCATATCAACCACCACCGGAGAAGGCCACTCAGTTATTTTGGGCCCAGCACCCAGACAGAGGATAGAGGTCCCACAGCAAGGAATCATGCGTCATATCACCCACCACCGGAGAAGGCCACTTTCAGTTATTTCGGCCCCAGCACCCAGACAGAGGAGAGAGGTCCCACAGCAAGGAATCATGCGTCATATCACCCACCACCGGAGAAGGCCACTTTCAGTTATTTCGGCCCCACCACCCAGACAGAGGAGAGGTTCATTCAACTTTGGGTTGCACCGCAAGATCATGGTAAAGTTAAAAAAATGAGGATTCAACAAAGAAGTGCCCTGGAGTACAAGAATACATGGTTGATGGGGAGGCAGTTATAAATGTCTATTCTGCACAAGGGAGGCACAGGTCCTGTGGGATCCATGCCTGGTTCATTTTTATGAACGCCAGCTTGTCCACGTTGGCTGTGGACAGGCGGCTGCGTTTGTCAGTAATGACGCCCCTGCCGTGCTGAATACATCGCTCAGACAAAACGCTGGCCGGGCAGGCCAGCACCTCCAAGGCATAAAATGCTAACTCTGGCCACGTGGACAATTTGGAGACCCAGAAGTTGAATGGGGCCGAACCATCAGTCAGTACGTGGAGGGGTGTGCAGACGTACTGTTCAACCATGTTAGTGAAATGCTGCCTCCTGCTAACACGTTCCGTATCAGGTGGTTGTGCAGTTAGCTGTGGCGTGGAGACAAAACTTTTCCACATTTCTGCCATGCTAACCCTGCCCTCAGAAGAGCTGGCCGTGACACTGCTGCGTTGGCGACCTCTGCTCCTCCTCTGCCTTCGCCTTGGGCTTCCACCTGTTCCCTGTGACATTTGGGAATGCTCTCAGGAGCGCTCTACCAGCGTGCGCTTGTACTCGCGCATCTTCCTATCACGCTCCAGTGCAGGAAGTAAGGTGGGCACATTGTCTTTGTACCGGGATCCAGCAGGGTGGCAACCCAGTAGTCCGCACACGTCAAAATGTGCGCAACTCTGCTGTCGCTGCGCAGGCACTGCAGCATGTAGTCGCTCATGTGTGCCAGGCTCCCCAGAGGTAAGGACAAGCTGTCCTCTGTGGGAGGCATATCGTCATCGTCCTCCGTATCCCCCCAGCCACGCACCAGTGATGGGCCTGAGCTGTGTCGGGTGCCACCCCGCTGTTAACCTGCTTCATCCTCATCCTCCTCCACCTCCTCCTCATCCTCCTTGTCCTCCAGTAGTGGGCCCTGGCTGGCCACTTTTGTACCTGGCCTCTGCTGTTGCAAAAAACCTCCCTCTGAGCCACTTCCAACAGACTGGCCTGAAAGTGCTAAAAATGACCCCTCATCCTCCTCCTCCTCCTCCTCCTGGTTCACCTCCTCTTCCATCATCGCCCTAAGCATTTTCTCAAGGAGACAAAGAAGTGGTATTGTAACGCTGATAACGGTGTCATCGCCACTGGCCATGTTGGTGGAGTACTCGAAACAGCGCACCAGGGCACACAGGCATGCAAGGTAGGATTGTCGTCTGTAGACGTGACAGGACTTAGGTGTCTGTAGAGGTGACAGACGTATCGAATCCCGCTTGTAGTCATAACAGGACTTAAACATGTCTGTAGATGTGACAGGCATATCGAATGCCGCCTATAGTCGTGACAGGACATAAACGTGTCTGTAGACGTGACAGATGTATCGAATTGCTGCCTGTAGTCGTGACAGGACTTAAACGTGTCTGTAGACATGACAGACGTATTGAGATGTCGCCTGTAGTTGTTACAGGCTTGAGTGTAACTGAGGATGTAATAGACACTTCAGAGTCCAGCTCGGACAGACTTGCCCCTACTTGCCTTAAAAGTGCGTGTTTTTTTTTTTTTTCACAACTACTACGTATGTGGAATGTGAGTACACCAACCACAACGCTACTGTACCTGGCAAATGCTTGTTTGCAAACGCAGTGAAGAAAAACGTAGCTGAACATGTAAAACAGAGTATTAGCAACTGCTCAAAAGTCAAAACCACCTAACCTCAATAAACCCCCTCTGTGATGTACAGCAGCTTACTTGACCCTGCGGCCAACATGTCCACTCTGTATTTAGCGCCGTCTGCTGGTAGGAACCCGTGCAGCCGAATGACCCAGGAACCTATGGAAAGCATAGCAACCTGCTAAAAAAAATGTCTGTTCTTTTTTTTTTTTTTAACAAAGATGCGGTTGTGGACTGTAGCCTAACCACCTCTCAAAATTGGGGCATGACAGACCTATAGAAAATCGACACAGTAACTGGTAACTAATGTATGGTTTGAGACGTATAGTTTGAAACGCCCACCACCAGTCAATAAGAGACCGCCGTGACCAAGATAATACAATACCAAACCAAGGGCACCCTTGCAACCTGAGTATAAACACATGTTTTCCGCCCCGTCTTCTGCTGTAGCATAATACTGGATATACGCATAACCCATACACAGTTTTATTTTTGTTTTTTCACTTTTCCTCTTTTTTTTATTTTTTTCAAAAAATTCCGGCACTTTTTTCTTCCCTTTTTATATTTTTATTTTTCATACTAATACTAACAGAAGTTGGCTAAGAATACTTCCCAAGCATAAGCAGAGTTATAATGAACATATAACAGAATGACTAAGTGTTGTAATGACACTGCCAACCAGCAGATGCCATGCTGGGACAACTTGAGGCGGCAGAGCACGGCTCTGAACAAGTGGAAGCCGGATCTGCCGCCTGCTGCAATGAAAAATAGCAGGTAGGAACTTGTGAAATGCAAATCCCTCCCCACTGCCCTGGGATGAGACCTCAAGGCCCTGATCTTACCGCTGTCTGATGCTAACTGCCGACGCCGGTGCCGATGGGGATGCCGATGCTGATCAGAGCCTGTTACTCACGTGAGTGCCGATGCGCACGTACGTGATGCAGAAACGAGCCGCTGGCAAGGTGAGAAGAAGGCTGCGGCTTATAAGCGGCATGCCCCGCATCCCCTCAAACAAATGCGGCAAATAATCCTTTGCCTTTAACATATCACCTGTCCTGGAGATTGGTTGATATGGTGGGAAAGACTTTCAATGTCTATATGATTTCCGGGCCATAAAGGGGTTGTAAATAGAGATGAGCGAACACCTGGATAGTTCGGGTTCGAGAAGTTCAGCCGAACTTCCCGAAATGTTCGGGTTCGGGATTCGAACTCGACCCGAACTTTATCCCAAATCCGAACCCCATTGAAGTCAATGGGGACCCGAACTTTTAGGCACTAAAAAGGCTGTAAAATAGTCCAGGAAAGGGCTAGAAGGCTGCCAAAGGCGGCAAAATGTAGGTAAATCCCCTGCAAACAAATGTGGATAGGGAAATGAATTAAAATAAAAATAAAAAAAAAAAAAATTAACCAATATCAATTGGAGAGACGTCCCACAGCAAGGAATACTGCGTCATATCACCCACCACCGGAGAAGGCCACTCTCATTTATTTCGGACCAGCACCCAGACAGAGGAGAGAGGTCCCACACCAAGGAATCATGCGACATATCAACCACCACCGGAGAAGGCCACTCTCATTTATTTCGCCCCAGCACCCAGATAGAGGAGAGAGGTCCCACAGCAAGGAATCATGCCTCATATCAACCACCACCGGAGAAGGCCACTCTCAGTTATTTTGGACCAGCACCCAGACAGAGGATACAGGACCCACAGCAAGGAATCATGCCTCATATCAACCACCACCGGAGAAGGCCACTCTCATTTATTTTGGACCAGCACCCAGACAGAGGATACAGGTCCCACATCAAGGAATCATGCGTCATATCAACCACCAACAGAGAAGGCTACTCTCATTTATTTCGGCCCAGCACCCAGACAGAGGAGAGAGGTCCCACAGCAAGGAATCATACTTCATATCAACCACCACCGGAGAAGGCCACTCTCATTTATTTTGGACCAGCACCCAGACAGAGGATACAGGTACCACAGCAAGGAATCATGCCTCATATCAACCACCACCGGAGAAGGCCACTCTCATTTATTTCGGCCCAGTACCCAGACAGAGGAGAGAGGTCCCACAGCAAGGAATCATGCCTCATATCAACCACCACCGGAGAAGGCCACTCTCATTTATTTCGGCCTAGCACCCAGACAGAGGAGAGAGGTCCCACAGCAAGGAATCATGCCTTATATCAACCACCACCGGAGAAGGCCACTCTCATTAATTTGGGCGCAGCACCCAGACAGAGGATACAGGTCCCACAGCAAGGAATCATGCGTCATATCACCCACCAACGGAGAAGGCCACTCTCATTTATTTCGCCCCAGCACCCAGATAGAGGAGAGAGGACCCACAGCAAGGAATCATGCGTCATATCACCCACCACCGGAGAAGGCCACTTTCAGTTATTTCGGCCTCACCACCCAGACAGAGGAGAGGTTCATTCAACTTTGGGTTGCACAGTTGGACAGGCGGCTGCGTTTGTCAGTAATGACGCCCCCTGCCGTGCTGAATACACGTTCAGACAAAACGCTGGCCGCCGGGCAGGACAGCACCTCCAAGGCATAAAATGCTAACTCTGGCCACGTGGACAATTTGGCGACCCAGAAGTTGAATGGGGCCGAACCATCAGTCAGTAGGTGGAGGGGTGTGCAGACGTACTGTTCAACCATGTTAGTGAAATGCTGCCTCCTGCTAACACCTTCCGTATCAGGTGGTTGTGCAGTTAGCTGTGGCGTGGAGACAAAACTTTTCCACATTTCTGCCATGCTAACCCTGCCCTCAGAAGAGCTGGCAGTGACACTGCTGCATTGGCGACCTCTTGCTCCTCCTCTGCCTTCGCCTTGGGCTTCCACCTGTTCCCCTGTGACATTTGGGAATGCTCTCAGGAGCGCCTCTACCAGCGTGCGCTTGTACTCGTGCATCTTCCTATCACGCTCCAGTGCAGGAAGTAAGGTGGGCACATTGTCTTTGTACCGGGGATCCAGCAGGGTGGCAACCCAGTAGTCAGCACACGTTAAAATATGCGCAACTCTGCTGTCGTTGCGCAGGCACTGCAGCATGTAGTCGCTCATGTGTGCCAGGCTCCCCAGAGGTAAGGACAAGCTGTCCTCTGTGGGAGGCATATCGTCATCGTCCTCCGTATCCCCCCAGCCACGCACCAGTGATGGGCCTGAGCTGTGTCGGGTGCCACCCCGCTGTTAACCTGCTTCATCCTCATCCTCCTCCACCTCATCCTCCTCGTCCTCCAGTAGTGGGCCCTGGCTGGCCACTTTTGTACCTGGCCTCTGCTGTTGCAAAAAACCTCCCTCTGAGCCACTTCCAACAGACTGGCCTGAAAGTGCTAAAAATGACCCCTCATCCTCCTCCTCCTCCTCCTCCTGGGCCACCTCCTCTTCCATCATCGCCCTAAGCGTTTTCTCAAGGAGACATAGAAGTGGTATTGTAACGCTGATAACGGTGTCATCGCCACTGGCCATGTTGGTGGAGTACTCGAAACAGCGCAACAGGGCACACAGGTCTCGCATGGAGGCCCAATCATTGGTGGTGAAGTGGTGCTGTTCCGCAGTGTTACTGACGCGTGCGTGCTGCAGCTGAAACTCCACTATGGCCTGCTGCTGCTCGCACAGTCTCTCCAGCATGTGCAAGGTGGAGTTCCACCTGGTGGGCACGTCGCATATGAGGCGGTGAGCGGGAAGGCTTAAGTTCCGCTGTAGCGCAGACAGGCGAGCAGCGGCAGGATGTGAACGCTGGAAGCGCGCACAGACGGCCCGCACTTTATGCAGCAGCTCTGACATGTCGGGGTAGTTGTGAATGAACTTCTGCACCACCAAATTCAGCACATGTGCCAGGCAAGGGATGTGCGCCAATCCGGCTAGTCCCAGAGCTGCGACGAGATTTCGCCCATTATCGCACACCACCAGGCCGGGCTTGAGGCCCACCGGCAGAAACCACTCGTCGGTCTGTTGTTCAATACCCCGCTACAACTCCTGCGCGGTGTGGGGCCTGTCCCCCAAACATATGAGTTTCAGAATGGCCTGCTGACGTTTACCCCGGGCTGTGCTGAAGTTGGTGGTGAAGGTGTGTGGCTGACTGGATGAGCTGGTGGAAGCAGAGGAGGAGGAAGCCGAGTAGGAGGAGGAGGCTACAGGAGGCAAAGAATGATGCCCTGTGATCCTTGGCGGCGGAAGGACGTGCGCCAAGGAACTCTCTGCCTGCGGCCCAGCCGCCACTACATTTACCCAGTGTGCAGTTAGGGAGATATAGCGTCCCTGGTCGTGCTTACTGGTCCACGTATTTGTGGTTAGGTGGACCTTGCCACAGATGGCGTTGTGCAGTGCACACTTGATTTTATCAGATACTTGGTTGTGCAGGGAAGGCACGGCTGTCTTGGAGAAGTAGTGGCGGCTGGGAACAACATACTGTGGGATAGCCATGGACATCAGCTGTTTGAAGCTGTCTGTGTCCACCATCCTGAATGACAGCATTTCAATGGCCAGTAGTTTAGAACTGCTGGCATTCAGGCCCAGGGCTCGAGGGTGGCTAGGTGGGAATTTACGCTTTCTCTCCAAGATTTGTGAGATGGAGAGCTGAACGCTGCCGTGTGACATGATGGAGATGCTTGGTGACGCAGGTGGTGGTGTCGGTGGCACATCCTCTGTTTGGTGGGTGGCAGGTGCCAACATTCCTCCCGAGGCGGAGGAAGAGGCCGAGGCAGCAGCAGAAGAGAGAGCAGGGGGAGCCAGAGTGAGTTCCTTGCTTTTAAGGTGTTTACTCCACTGCAGTTCATGCTTTGCATGTAGATGCCTGGTCATGCAGGTTGTGCTAAGGTTCAGAACGTTAATGCCTCGCTTCAGGATCTGATGGCACACCGTGCAAACCACTCGGGTCTTGACGTCAGCACATTGTTTAAAGAAGTGCCATGCCAGGGAACTCCTTGAAGCTGCCTTTGGGGTGCTCGGTCCCTGGTGGCGGTGGCCAGTAGCAGGCGAACTCTCTTGGCGGCGGCTGGTCTGCTTTTGCCCCCTGCTCCCTCTTTTGCTACGCTGTTGGCTACTTTATGGGGGCAGTGTGAGGGAAATTACTTTATGGGGGAAGTGTGGGGGAAATTACTATATGGGGCAGTGTGGGTTAAATTACTATATGGGGCAGTGTGAGGGAAATTACTGTATAGGGGCAGTGTGGGGGAAATTACTATATGGGGCAGTGTGGGTTAAATTACTATATGGGGCAGTGTGAGGGAAATTACTGTATAGGGGCAGTGGGGGAAATTACTATATAGGGGCAGTGGGGGGGAAATTACTATATAGGGGCAGTGGGGGGGGGGAATTACTATATGGGGCAGTGTGTGGGAAATTACTATACGGGGGCAGTGTGGGGGAAATTACTATACGGGGGCAGTGTGGGGGAAATTACTATATAGGGGCAGTGAGGGGGAAATTACTATATGGGGGCAGTGTGTCGGAAATTACTATATGGGGGCAGTGTAGAGGAAATTACTATATGGGGCAGTGTGGGGGAAATTACTATATGGGGGCAGTGTAGAGGAAATTACTATATGGGGGCAGTGTGTCGGAAATTACTATATGGGGGCAGTGTGGGGGAAATTACTATATGTGGGTAGTGTGGAGACGTTGCTATTAGGTGACATTATTTTTGGGGACACTATACAGGGATTATTACCTGGAGCACAATATAGGGTGCTGTTATTATTACTGGGGGCACTCTAGGGGACATTATAACTGCTGTAGACACTATAGGGATCTTTGGCGTCATTTATCACACTGTTGTAGTAGACCTGGCTTAGTTGTCCATAGCAACAGATTCCACCTTTCATTTTTTAAACCTCCTCTGGAAAAGAAAAGGGGGAATCTGATTGGTTGCTATGGGTAACTAAGCCAGTTCTAATTTACACCAGTTTGATAAATGACCCCAATTATGAGAAATCTAACGTGTCTGTTTAACAAACTCTTTAGAGACGAGGTGCGGCTGGAGGAATTAGTCATGGCGGTCTGGGTGAAACGGAGGAGAAGAGGAAAGAGAAGATCTACATGACAGGAGAAGTCTCTGGATGTAAGAGGTATGTGGTGCTGTATCCTCACTGCTGTGACCTGCGTCTCATCTTCTGCTCCTAGTCTTTATCATAATCATATGTATTTTAAGTTTGGCAACAAAAAATGTAATTTGTCATCTGTCAGTCCTATGTATAATTCACTGTGTTATGTGGGGTGTTACATAGGACTGCAGGTAACATCTATGACATCTGTACTCAGAGAGCTATGAGATGGTGGGGGTCCGACTCCTGGCCCCCCGTCAATCAGCTGTTTGAGGAGACCGCGATGTCCCAGTGAGCGCCGCAGCCTCTTTGCTCAGCTCTGTCTATTTGATAGCGCTGCGCTTGGTACTGCAGCTCAGCCCCAATCACTCAGATGGGACAGAGCTGCACCTCGGCCATGTGAACGATGAATGTGATGTCATATGGCCGAGGAAGAGACTGTGACGCTCACGAAGCACCACAGCCTCTTCATACAAAGAAAAAACCTGAAACTTAAAATGAGGGGGGGGGGGGCTAAGTTGGGTAGACAGCCCCGGGCCTATCATTCACTCAACCCGCTGCTGGTTGCGCTGTATTAATAGAAAAGATAAGTATGTGTTATTAGCCGCTTTGCGGTGAATTTACATTGTGGTGAAATCTGTTTGTGACACGTCCTTTTTTGGGAAAATGAAGGGCGATTGTAAACTATCTTCTGTATGAACCGGATCCGATTAGCCGTTCATTGGTGACATTTTTTTGTAATACGGCCACATGAGCCCTATGGGGGCTGAACTGGAGGAGGAGGAGGAGGACATTGGAGCACAAGCAATGTGTAGCGAAATGGGTGTTTTTTTTGCAAGTGACAGAAGAGGAGGAGCAGGAGCAGCCAGAGGAGCTACAGGGCGATGAGGAAGACGAGGCAGAGGACCCAGACACACAGTGGCAGTATGCAGTGGAGATGGAGGCAGGGAGTCCCTACGAGTCATTGGCACACATTGCCCGATGCAAGCTCACTTGCTTGTGTAGTGGCAGCCGAATTCTCACCATTCACCAGAGGGATGACTACTGTCTCTCAACCATGTTAAACCCTCGCTATCGGTCCAAAATGGGGGCCTTTTTTACACCCGCTGAGATGGAGGACAAACTGAACTACTTTAGAGACATCCTATATAGTCAGTTGGCCGCTGTCTATCTGCGCCATCTTCAATCCTCTCTCAGGTCTCACCAGGGAGGACCCTCTGTGCTCATGTTCCACTGCCATAGCTGCTGGGGGGTGGGGTGGCAAGAGCAGTACCAGCTCCATCAGCAGCAGCCTGAGTCTATAGTCGCTGATGAGCAGCTTTCTACATCAGCATAGTGAAGAAACTTCTCACCAGCAGCTAGACCTGGAGCAGGACCTGAACCAGCAGGAGGTGGCATACTTGGAGTGCATCCTGCCAGCCGTCATTGAAGATGCGCTGGACTACTGGGCAGCAAAACTGGATTTGTGGCCGCAACTGGCAGAGTTTGCCCTGGAAAAGCTGTCCTGCCCTGGCAGTAGTGTGGCATCAAAGCGGGTGTTTAGTGCTGCAGGGGCAATAGTTACCCCAAAAAGAACTAACCTGTCCACCCAAAATGTAGAGAGACTGACCTTTGCCCAGATAAATCAGGCCGGGATTAGCCAGGATTTCCATCCACCAATGCCTGATGCATCAGACTAGATCATCCATGGTGCCACACCAACACTTTGACAAAATAGACTGGTTTCTTCTGGCTATCTTCCTCAACTACTATTCTGATGCTGCCACCCACCTGATGCCACACATCTGATGCCAAGTAGAGTTGAGCGAACACCTGGATGTTCGGGTTCGACGAGTTCGGCCGAACTTTCGAAAAATGTTCGGGTTCGTGATCCGAACTCGACCCGAACTTCATCCCGAACCCGAACCCCATAGAAGTCAATGGGGACCCGAACTTTTGGGCACTAAAAAGGCTGTAAAACACACCCGGAAAGGGCTAGAGGGCTGCAAAAGGCAGCAAAATGTAGTTAAATCCCCTGCAAACAAATGTAGATAGGGAAATGATGAGTTAACATAAAATAAATAAAAATTAAACAATATTAATTGGAGTGAGGTCCCATAGCACAGAATCAGGCTTCAAGTCACCCACCAATGGAGAAGGTCACTTACTATTATTTTGACCACAGCACCCAGACAAAGGAGAGAGGTCCCACAGCAGAGAACCAGGCATCATATCACCCACCACAGGAGTAGGCCACCATTTAGTTACTTTGACCCCTACACCCAGACGGAGGAGAGAGGTTACACAGCAGAGAATCAGGCATCATATCAACCACCACAGGAGAAGCCACCATTTAGTTACTTTGACCCCTGCACCCAGGAAGAGAGAGAGGCCCCACAGCACATATTCTGGCATCATACTAACCACCACAGGAGAAGCCACCATTGAGTTACTTTGACCCCTGCACCCAGGAAGAGGAGAGAGGCCCTACAGCACATATTCTGGCATCATATCAGCCACCACAGGAGAAGCCACCATTGAGTTACTTTGACCCTCGCACCCAGGAAGAGGAGAGAGGCACCACAGCACATATTCTGGCATCATATCACACACCACAGGAGAAGGCCTCTTTCAGTGATTTAGGCCTTTGGACCCAGACAGAGGAGAGAGGCACCACAGCACATATTCTGGCATCATATCAGCCACCACAGGAGAAGCCACCATTGAGTTACTTTGACCCCTGCACCCAGGAAGAGGAGAGAGGCCCCACAGCACATATTCTGGCATCATATCACCCACCACAGGAGTAGGCCACCATTTAGTTACTTTGACCCCTACACCCAGACGGAGGAGAGAGGTTACACAGCAGAGAATCAGGCATTTAGATCACCCACCACAGGAGTAGGCCACCATTGAATCAGACCCCGGCAACCATGTCCAGGGCCGGTGCAAGAATTTTTGCCGCCCTAGGCAAGATAAAAATTGACGCCCCCCCCCCCCCCATCAGATGATCTGCCCTTACGGTACTGTAGCGGCGACACGAAGCGCACGGCGTCATAGTAATCAATGACGCTGTGCGCAGTGTATGCTATATGTGTATAACAAACATATTTCACATGAAAACTTACAGTTGCTTGGCCCTTGGGGATCTCGGACACCACTTCACACTTTGGCCGGGGGATCGGTGTAGAGGTATACTGTGGGGATCGGCGGAGCTGATGATGTGTTTTATCCTAAAGAGAAAGATATCAGAATAAGGATTTGGAGAAGGATCAGAGGGATAGCAGAGCAGGGAGAGGCTGGTGCTGCTACTGGGGGTCATAACATGGGGAGTAATAAAGCCCACCATAATACCCCCTGTAGTAATAATTCTCCTTTTAATATACAGTGCAAAAAATACCCCCTTGTAATACCCCAGCTCAGCTAATGTCCCCATAATGTACCAGTATGAAATACCCTATATAATGCCCCTAGTAAATGCCCCCATAGTGCTCCTCTCCGCCTTCCTCCTAGTGCCCCCATAATATAATACACAGTATATAGGGTATATCCCAATTCTCCCCCTCCAACATGGCAACACAGCTCGGTATTATTATTAATATAAAGGCCCTCTCTGTGCTATTATTATAATAACGGCCCCCTCTGTATAAATAATAATAATACTAATACAGTGGGGGCTATTAAGATAAGAATAGTACAGAGGGGGCCATTATAATAACAATATACAGAGGCGGCCTTATAACAATAATAATAGCCCGCCTTATGTGCCAGTAGTGCCCCCTTATGTGCCAGTAGCCCCCCCCCTTATGTGCCAGCAAGCCCCCCCCCCTTATGTGCCAGTAGCTCCCCCCTTATGTGCCAGCAAGCCCCCCCCCCTTATGTGCCAGTAGCCCCCCCCCTTATGTGCCAGCAAGCCCCCCTTATGCGCCAGTAGCCCCCTTATGTGCCAGCAAGCCCCCCTTATGTGCCAGTAGCTCCCCCTTATGTGCCAGTAGTGCCCCTTATGTGCCAGTAGTCCCCCTTATGTGCCAGTAGCCCTTTATGTGCCAGCAAGCCCCTTTATGTGCCAGTAGCCCCCTTATGTGCCAGTAGCCCCCTTATGTGCCAGTAGCCCCCATATGCGTCAGTAGCCCCCCTATATGTGCCAGCAAGCCCCCTTATGTGCCAGTAGCTCCCCCTTATGTGCCAGTAGTGCCCCTTATGTGCCAGTAGTCCCCCTTATGTGCCAGTAGCCCTTTATGTGCCAGCAAGCCCCTTTATGTGCCAGTAGCCCCCTTATGTGCCAGTAGCCCCCTTATGTGCCAGTAGCCCCCATATGTGCCAGTAGTGCCCCTATATGTGCCAGTAGTCCCCCTTATGTTGCCAGTAGCCCCTTTATGTGCCAACAAGCCCCTTTATGTGCCAGTAGCCCCCTTATGTGCCAGCAAGCCCCTTATGTGCCAGTAGCCCCTTATGTGCCAGCAAGCCCCATTATGTGCCAGCAAGCCCCTTATATACCAGTAGCCCCCATGTACCAGTAGCCCCCTTATGTGCCAGTAGTCCCCCTTATCGCCAGTAGCCCCCTTATGTGCCAGCAAGCCCCCTTATGTGCCAGTAGTCCCTTATGCTCCAGTAGTCCCCTTATGCTCCAGTAGCCCCCTTATGTGCCAGTGACCCCCATATGTGCCAGTAGCCCCTTATGTGCCAGTAGCCCCCTTATGTGCCAGTAGCCCCCCATGTACCAGTAGCCCCCCATGTGCCAGCAAGCCCCCTTATGTGCCAGTAGTCCCCTTATGCTCCAGTAGCCCAGCCTATAGGCGCCAGTGACCCCACTTATGTGCCAGTAGCCCCCCACATATGATTTGAGTAAAAAAAAACACAAAAAAAAACAAA
>JAKVIS010004845.1:0-13223 GCA_033119425.1 Bufotes viridis
GAGGGGTCCATCCCCTCTTTCGGGAGGACAGTTATTTGTGCAGCTAACGTATGTGGGTGAAGACCCATCCCCTCTCCCAGAGAATGACACACTTTTAAGAAGTGCGGTAGGAGAATCTCCTTGAATAAGGCATAGTAAAACATCGGTAGTCCTTCCGGTCCGGGGCTTTTGCGTAGTGCGGAGGACTTTAGAGCTGACTGCTACTCCGTTAGCATAAAGGGAGCTTCCAACCTTTCCTTTTGATTTGTGTCCAGAGTGGGTAGTTTAATAATGTAAGCCACCTATCTATATGTTCAATCCTTTCAGCTGTTTCCCATGGTCCCGCTTGTGGCCTTATGTTATATAGGCCAGTGTAATATTCAGAGAATTTGGTCAGTACGATACAAGAGCTGAGCTGAAGAGGACTGGATTCTATGTATGTATGAGTTGACTTTTCTTTTCTTTAACTGTGACAACATAAATTTCAACGCCTTGTCGCCATGTGCATAATATTTGAATTTCGCGGCGAGGTAGACCTTAGCTGACTTCACATTTAGAATGTTTTTAAGTTGGGACCAAGGAGAATTTAGATCCCCCAGAATAGTTTTTCAACATTTTGGGAGAAAGGGCATGTTCTCTTAGGCTAACTATGCCCCCCCCCCCCACACACACACAAACACTAAACACCCACTCTGATGCCACCTTACTGTCCCTTTGGTGGATAAACCACCTAGTTGTGTATAAATTTCCTGGGCATTTATATCCTCCACCTCAGGGCTTAGGTGTCCGTGAGATGTAAGCGCCATGTCTTCTGTCCCCTCGCCAATCATGTTTCTCAGCATCCCCTTGTTAGTAGTGTTGATCATGAATATTCGAATTGCAAAATTTATCGCGAATATAGGCCCTTCGAGAATTCGCAAATATTCAGAATATACTTTGTTTACAGATTTTGCTTGTTTGTTGCCTGCCTCTGACTTTCGACTTCCTGACCACATACTTCCCCTCGGTGCTTGCACCGGTATCTTTGACCCCCTGATCAGCTGCCACTGACTCAGGATCTGCTCTGGAGTGGCACCTGACAACTACCCTAACAGCCCAAGCCTATACTCATTATCAGAGGCTGTACCTGAAGACCAGGTAGTTGCTTAGTCATGCCCCTCCAGAGTATAGCCAGTCAGTGGCGCAGTGGGTCGACACCCGCTTGTAGAACAGTTTGCTCAGGCCATGGACCCTGCTGATCTGAACCCTCCCAGTCTCACCATGTGACACCAGGAGTTTACCCAACAGGGTGAGCGCCAGGATCAAATCCTGTCCTATTTACATAATGTAAATATGCATCTAAATGACCTGACATCTGCTAACCCAGCATCATCGGGTCCCTCTGCAATGGTTAACCAGACTCCTGCTCCGCCATCTCCCTACGTACCAGTATGTAGACTGCTTTTCTGGATTCCAGGATCAGCAGGAAACTGCCTGCAGCAATACGCTCCGATTTCGTATTCCAGTCCGATGCCTGCAGAGACCATTGATGGTGTAATCTGTCAATAGAAGGGCTCTAACTGAGTCTGTCTGGAGGTTGGGGACAGTCCTGTCTTGGAAAATGTCTTTCTCCTGTTCAGCCTGCTCAGTTACCCCGGGTACCACCAAATCTTGAAGATCTGCCTTCAGCATATCACGCCAATGCCGACGTCTTTGATAAGAAGGAGGCTGAGACGTTACCTACACACAGGCCATGAGATTGTCCTATTGACCTGGTTCCTGGTTCTTCACCTCCCCGTGGTCGAATTTATCCCTTGTCACCAGCAGAAACACAAGCCATGTCCGAATATATTACAGAAAATCTTGATAGAGGATTTATCCGGAAATCATCTTCTCTGGTTGGCGCTGGCTTCTTCTTTGTAAAGAAAAAAGATTGTTCTCTCCGGCCATGTATCGATTATAGGGGTCTAAATAAGATCACAGTCAAGAACAAATAACCTCTTCCCCTTATTACACAGTTGTTTGTCCGCCTCAGAGGAGCTAAGATCTTCTCCAAATTAGACCTGCATGGGGCCTACCACTTGATCCCAGTTCGTCAAGGGGACGAGTGAAAGACCGCCTTTAACACCCATGACGGTCACCATGGGTATCTGGCGATGCCTTTTGGGCTAAGCGGTATTTCGAGAATTCATCAATGATATCTTCAGAGACTTACTCTATTCCTGTGTTGTGGTCCATCTTGACAATATTCTAATCTTCTCCTCAGACTTGGTCTCCCACCGGAAACATGTCCTCCTGGTCCTAAAATGGCTTAGAGAGAATAATCTGTATGTAAAATATGAAAAATGTATCTTTGAACAATCCTCATTTACATTTCTTCGGTACATAATATCTGATACTGGCCTGCAGATGTATCCTGGGAAGCTGTCTATGATTTTGAAGTGGACTCGTCCTTCTGGTTTTAAGGCAATTCAACGTTTCCTGGAGTTCGACAACTACTACCACCAGTTTTTGCCACACTTCTCTTCTTTTACAGCTCCCATCTCAGCCTTGACCCGCAAAGGGGTGAATCTCAAGAGTTGGACAGCTGAATCAGCCATCAAGCCTTGAATAGGCTTTCTTTAACCAGTACAGGATGCGTCTGGCTGTCGGTCCTGTTGCTCTGGCTTGACGCATTCGTGCGTCATCTCGCGAGACGCGAGATTTCCTGTGAACGCGCGCGGTTCACAGTGGCGCGCATCTCGGCAGTTATACTGCAGCCTGCCAGCGATGATCCGATGACAAAAAATAAAATTTTACATGAACTCAACATACCCCTCACGGAATACCTTGGGGTGTCTTCTTTCTAAAATGGGGTCACATGTGGGGTACTTATACTGTCCTGGCATTTTAGGGGCCCCTAAAGCATGAGAAGAAGTTTGGAATCCAAATGCGTAAAAATGCCCTGTGAAATTCTAAAGGTACTCATTGGAATTAGGGCCCCTTTACGCACCCAGTCTGCAAAAAAGTGTCACTCATGTGGTATCACCGTACACAAGAGAAGTAGGGCAATGTGTTTTGGGGTGTATTTTTATATATACCCATACTTTGTGTGAGAAATATCTCTGTAAACAACAACTTTTTAAAAAATTTTATACAAAGTTGACAATTTACAGAGATATTTCTCTCACCCAGCATGTGTATATGTAAAAATACACCCCAAAACACATTGCCCTACTTCTCCTGAGTACGGCGATACCACATGAGTGACACTTTTTTGCAGCCTGGGTGCGCAAAGGGGCCCAAATTCCAATGAGTACCTTTAGGTTTTACATGGCTGCTCACAATTTAGCCCCGCTCAAAATGCCAGAACAGTAAACACACCCCAAAAATGACCCCATTTCGGAAAGTAGACTCCCCAAGGTATTCACTGAGGGGCATAGTGAGTCCGTGGGAGATTTTTTTTTTTTTTGCCAGAAGTTAGCAGAAATGGAAACTTTATTTATTTATTTTTTCTCAGAAAGTGTCATTTTCCGCTAACTTGTGAAAAAAAATGAAATGATTAATGAACTCACCATGCCTCTCCGCGAATACTTTGGGGTGTATTCTTTCTAAAATGGTGTAATTTGAGGGGTATTTATACTATCCTGACATTCTAGCACCTGAAGAAACATGACAGGTGCTTAGAAAGTCAGAGCTGCTTCAAAATGCGGAAATTTACTTTTTTGCACCATAGTTTGTAAACGCTATAACTTTTACCCAAACCAATAAATATACACTTATTGGATTTTTTTTTATCAAAGACATGTATAACAATAAATTTATAAAAAATTTATATAGAAATGTAGTTTTTTTTAAAAAAAAAATACATCAGAAAGTGAAAAATTTCATTTTTTTGCAAAAATTTCGGTCATTTTTGATTAATAGCAAAAAAAAGTTAAAATGTCAATAGCAATGAAATTCCACCAAATGAAAGCTCTATTAGTGAGAAGAAAAGGAGGTAAAATTCATTTGGGTGGTAAGTTGCATGACAGAGCAATAAACGGTGAAAGTAGTGTAGTGCAGAATTGTAAAAAGTGGCCTGGTCATTAAGGGTGTTTAAGCTAGGGGGGCTGAGGTGGTTAAGGCTCCAGTACTCCATCGTTCTGATGCCAGATGGCAATTTTTTCTGGAGGTGGATGCATCATGTATTGGAGCTGGGGTGGTGCTTTCACAAAAGTCTACCTCAGGTAAGATGGCAACCTGTGGTTTCTTCTCCAGAGCCTGTCCACTCCTAAGCGCAACTACTCGATTGGAGACAAAGAGTTGCTGGCGATCAAGATGGCATTGAAGGAATGGCGGTACTTTCTGGAGGAAGCCGGTCATCCTGTGGTGATCTATACGGACCATAAAAACCTCACCTGCAGTCTGCGCAGAGACTAAATCCTTGACAAGCTAAATGGTCCCTGTTCTTTGCCCGCTTTTAATTTTGTTCATTACTTTTGTTATGCAGACAAAAACATCAAAGCAGATGCTCTCTTGAGATCCTTTGATTCTACCGACCAAAAGGAGGAGCCCCAACATATTATCGATCGCGCTAAAATCTCTGCCTACCCTGTTAAGCTATCTGAGATTCCATCTGGAAAGACTTTTGTTACAGTCTCTCAGAAAGCGGGTCTTACTATGGGGCCATTCATCTAAACTGGTGGGTAATGTTGGTCAGTGAAAGACCTTAAGATTCATCGCACAGTGAAACTGGTGGCCATCCATGCGACAAGCCATCCAAAAATTTGTCGCTGCTTGTCCGTCCTGTGTGCAAAATAAAACTTACAAAAAACGTCCAGCTGGCCTTCTGCTTCCTCTTCCTGTGATTCCCTGGCAACAAATAGCTATGGACTTTATTATTGATCCGCCCAGTTCCTCTGGTTGTTCTGTGATTTGGGTAGTGGTAGACTGCTTCTCTAAAATAGCACATTTCGTTCCTCTGCCTGGACTCCTTTCTGCTCCCCAACTGGCCAAGAAATCTTCGGCGTATCATCCGCAGTCCAACGGTCAAGTGGAGCATGTCAACAAAATTTTTAGCAACTTTTTGCGCGACCTCACTAATAATCATCACTAGAGATGAGCGAACATTTAAAAAAAGTCCGTTGTTCGGGGTTCGGGTGGTGGTTAATTGCGCATCTCGTTATGGATTCCACAATAGCGCATATGGAATCCATAAGGGGCGGCTGCCACCAACCCGAACTGTAGAACAGCTGAAGGACCTGGCGTGACGTCACTGTCATGTGATCAGTGCAGGGGCGTGGCTCAGCACGGATTCGATCCCGTGCTGAGCCACGCCCCTGCACTGATCACATGACAGTGACGTCACGCCAGGTCCTTCAGCTGCCTCTACAGTTCGGGTTGGTGGCAGCCGCCTATGGATTCCATATGCGCTATTGTGGAATCCATAACGGGATGCGCAATTAACCACCACCCGAACCCCGAACAACGGACTTTTTTTAAATGTTCGCTCATCTCTAATCATCACGACAACTTGGTTGAACTATTACCCTGAGCTAAATTTTCGTACAACAATCATGTCAGCGAGTCTTCCAAGAGATAACCATTTTTGGTTGTTTATGGTCAACAACCTGACATCCCACTCCTTCTACTTCAGGCATTCCTGCTGCGGATGCAACTTCAAGAGAGTTCTCTAAGATCTGGGAGGAGACCAGGGGAGCTCTGAAAGAGGCTTCTGTTCGCATGAAGGAAGCTGTTGATAAAAGAGATTTAAGAGATTTTCCTAAATTCTGTCCTGGTGATTAGTGATGAGCGGCAGGTGCCATATTCGATTTCGACGAAATTCGCGAATATTCGAATGAATATTCGTTTCGTATTCGTCGAAATCGAATATTCGTCATTTTTTCTAGTTATCGCGATCAAATGCGATTTAAATAATCGCATATTGCGATTTGTACTTAAGGCTACTTTCCTATTGGTTTCATATCTAGAATTAGCGAGGATGACGAATATGACGAATGTATTCGTCATATTCCTCAAAACGAAGATAACGAAGTATTCTACATCTTCGTTTTAGCAACCTATTCGTCAACCTCGCTAATTCTAGCAATCAAATAGGAAGGTTGACTTACGAGACAGCTGTGTTAAATTCGCTATGCGATTTTATTTTTTTAATACAATAATTATATTACTTGATATGATAATATTATTATAAGTATTCTATTTATTAAAAAAAAAAAAAATCGCATAGCGAATTTAACACAGCTGTCTGGTAAGTCAACCTTCCTATTTGATTGCTAGAATTAGCTGAGGTTGACTGAATAGGTTGCTAAAACGAAGATGTAGAATACTGTTATCTTCGTTTTGAGGAATATGACGAATACATTCGTCATATTCGTCATCCTCGCTAATTCTACCAAGCCAACCATAACTTCTGTGCTCATGGAGCGTCCCCATCACCATGGGAACGTCTCCATATACTAAAATGTACTGTCGGATTTGAGGAATTACGTTGAAATCGCAATGCGATTAATTTAAGTTATATTAATCGCATTAGCGATTTCAACTTAGAGCTGGGTTTATAATGGGTCAGCTTGCTAGAATTAACGGTTAACGAATATGGAATATAGCAGCAGTGCTAAGTTGAAATCGCAATGCGATTAATTTAACTTAAAGTATTCGCATTGCGATTTCAACTTAGCACTGCTAGTGCATAGCTATATATTCCATATTCGTTAATTCTAGCCTATGTAAGATAGCAGTGCTAAGTTGTAATCGCAATGCGATTAATATAACTTGAATTAATCGCATTGCGATTTCAACGTAATTCCTCAAATCCGACAGTACATTTTAGTATATAGAGATTTTCCCATGGAAGGGGACGCTCCATGAGCACGGAAGTCGGCAGAAGCGGCAACGGGCACTGACTGGAGCAGCCAGGAAGCCAGGAATCCTCATGACAGGTAAGAACTACTTTTGGGAAGTGGGAAAGAAAAAAATATAACTAAAAAAAAAAAAACGAATATTCGAAATAGCGAATTTATAGCGCTATATTCGAAATATTCGCGAATTAGCGAAGTGCCGATATTCGCTAAAAAAATTCGCTTTTCGAATATTCGCGCTCAACACTACTGGTGATAAAATGTGGCTTGCCTCCAAACACATCAGGCTAAAAATACCCTCTTACAAATTGGGTCCACGCTTCATCGGTCCATTTGAGATTCTCAAGCAAATTAATGATGTTTCTTACAAGCTTAAGGGGGTCATCTCTAGTGTTGGGCGAGCATGTTCAGTGGTGACAGCGACATTACTTGCGGCTAGGGTTGAGGGAACCCGAACTGTAAAGTTCAGGTTCGTACCGAACATTCCTTTTTTTCACACACTGACCCGAACCTGAACATTTCCGTAAAAGTTCGGGTTTTGGTTTGTTGTTCAGTGATTTTTTCACGCTTTTTGAAAGGCTGCAGGGCAGCCAATCAACAAGCGTTTCACTACTTTGCCCTAAGAAGCCATCACAGCCATGCCTACTATTGGCATAACTGTGATTGGCTAAGTGCATCATGTGAACCAGCCTCTATTTAAGCTGGAGTCACATAGCGCCACCACGTCACTCTGCTGCTCTTAGTGTAGGGACAGGCTGCAGCTTGTGCTCTCAGGGAGAAATTTGGGAAGAAATCTGTTGAACTTGGCGTTGTTAACTCTTCAAACTACAGCAATTATTGAGGGTGCTATGCTACATATTTGTACCCAGCCCTGAGCCCAGGGATATTGCAAAATAATTTTTAATCCGTTACTGAGGTGGGGGTCGGCGGCTATTTCAGCAACTGCAGTGTCCTTGGAACTGCATGTGTGCCAGCCTGCCAGCGCTTCCTTTTTTCAAGCAGGTCAAGTCCCCGTACACTACCTATTTTATAATTTTGCGGTGACATACTGCATTTCTGTAGTTGGGTTAATAAACCCGTACTCTCGTACCACAAAGCACGTTTGCATACACCGCTGAAAAACCTATTTTAAAATTTAGCGGTAACATAGTGCATTTCTGTAGTTGCTGTAATAAACCCATAATGTCATACCACAAAGCACGTTTGCATACAACACTGAAAAACCTGTTTTATAATTTTGGGGAAACATACTGTATTTCTGTAGTTGGGTTAATAAACTCATACTGTTGTGCCACAGACCACGTATGCATAAAACGCTGACAAAACTGTTTTATAATTTTTGGGGTGACATTAGGACATACTGCATTTCTGTAGTTGGGTTAATAAACCCGTACTGGTGTGCCACAGAGCACGTATGCATACAACGCTGATAAACCTGTTTTATAATTTTTGGGGTGACATACTGCATTTCTGTATTTGGGTTATTAAAACCGTACTGTCGTAACACAGAGCAGGTTTGCACATACCGCTGAAAAACCTATTTTAAAATTTTGTGGTGACATACTGCATTTCTGTAGTTGGTGGAATAAACCCGTACTGTCGTACCACAGATCGCGTTTGCATACACCGCTGAAAAACATATTTTAAAATTTTGCAGTAACATGGCGCATTTCTGTAGTTGCTGTAGTAAACCCGTACTGTCGTACCAGAGAGCACGTTTGCATACACCGCTGAAAAACCTATTTTAACCACTTCCAGTCCGAGCCATTTTCCCCTATCTGACCAGGCCTAATTTAGCAAATCTGACATGTGTCACTTGGTGTGGCGTTAACTTTAGAACACTTTTACTTATCCAAGCCGTTCTGAGATTGTTTTCTCGTGACATATTGTACTTCATGATAGTCATAAATTTGAGTCAATAAATTTCACCTTTATTTATGAAAAAACCCAATATTACCCACAAATTTTGAAAAATTCGCAATTTTCAAAATTTCAATTCCTCTGCTTTTAAAACAGAAAGTGATACCTCATAAAATATTGATTACTTAACATTCCCCATATGATGTTGGTATCATTTTGTAAATGTCATTTTATTTTTTTAGGACGTTAGAAGGCTTAGAAATTTTCAAAACCCACTTTTTAAGGACCAGTTCAGGTCTGAAGTCACATTGTGGGGCTTACACAGTGGAAACCCCCCATAAATGACCCCATTGTAGAATCTACACCCCTCAGGTTACTCAAAACTGATTTTACAAACTTTGTTAACCTTTTAGGCGTTCCACAAGAATTAAAGGAAAAGGGTTAACAGCCAAACAAAACTCAATATTTATTACCCTGATTCTGCGGTTTACAGAAATACCTCATATGTGGTCTTAAAATGTTGTAAGGGCGCACGTCAGGGCGCAAAAGGAAAGTAACGCCATATGGTTTTTGGAGGGCAGATTTTCCTGAACTCGTTTTTAGAATCCTTGTCCCATTTGAAGCCCCCCTAATGGACCCTGACAGTAGAAACTCCCAAAAATGGACCCTATTTTGAAAACTATGGGATAAAGTGCCAGTTTTATTGGTACTATTTTGGGCTGACTATGATTTTTAATTGCTCTATATTACATATTTAGTGAGGCAAGGTAACAAAAAAATGGCTGTTTCAAAACTGTTTATTTTTTATTTTTTTAAACATTGATCTGACACAGTAGATCATGCACTATTTTATAGAGCAGGTTGTTACGGACGAAATGATATATAAAATGTCTACTTTCTTTTTTGATTTGTTTGTCTGTTTCAGTTTTTATAATAATATAATAATAGCATTTTTTAAACCAAAAAAATTATGTTTTAGTGTCTCCATAGTCTGGTAGCCATAGCTTTTTTATTTTTTGACCGATTGTCTTCGTTAGGGTCTCATTTTTTGTGTGATGAAGTGACGGTTTGATAGGTACTATTATGGGGGGAATATGCCATTTTTATCGCTTGGTGTTGCACTTTATGTGATGTTAGGTGACAAGAAATGGCTTTTCTGGCACATTTTTTATTTTATTTTTATTATGGTGTTCATGTGAGGGGTAAGGTAATGTGATATTTTTATACAGATGGTTTTTACGAATGCGGCGATACCTAATATGAATACTTTTTTAAATTTATTTCACTTTAATACAATAATAGCTTTTTTTAAACAAAGAATTACGTTGTAATGTCTCCATGTTCTGAGAGCTATAATTTTTTAATTTTTTGAGCGATTTTCTTATGTAGGTGCTCATTTTTTGCGGGATGAGGTGAAGGTTTTATTAGATTTATTCTGTGGGACATATGCATTTTTGATCGCTTGTTGCTGCACTTTTTGTGATATAAGATGACAAAAATGTTTTTTTAACACAGTTTTTTTATTTTTTATGGTGTTTATTGGACAGGGTGGATGATGTGATATACTTATAGAGCCAGCCGTCATGGATGCGGCAATACCAAATATGTCCAATTTATTTTATTTTTTCTATTTTTAACTTTTTTTTTATTAATTAATTGGAGATTTTTTTTTTAAATGTAAAACCATTTTATTTACTTTTTTAAAACACTTTATTTTTTATTTTACACTTTGCGTCCCCCATAAGGTCATACAAGACTAAGGCCCCTTTCACACGGGCGAGTTTTCTGCGCGGGTGCAATGCGTGAGGAGGACGCATTGCACCCGCAATGAATCCGGACCAATTCATTTCTATGGGGCTGTGCACATGAGCGGTGATTTTCACGCATCACTTCTGCGTTTTTCACGCAACGCAGGCCCCATAGAAGTGAATCAAGCAAGCAAGTGTGGATGCAGTGCGATTTTCCCGAATGGTTGCTTAGCAACGGGACCAGATCTTTATTATTTTCCCTTATAACATGGTTATAAAGGAAAATATTAGCATTCTTAATAAAGAATGCTTAGTAAAATAAAGATGAAGGGGTTAAAAATAATAAAACTTACCTTTGCCACTTGATCGCGTAGTTGCGATCTGTCATCTCTCTTCATGCTTTAACTAACAGTTTAAGGACCTGTGATGACGTCACATCACATGGTTCAATCACATGGTCCATCTTTAACTAACAGCTTAGTGACCTATGATGACGTCACATCACATGGTCCAATCACATGGTCCATCTTACCATGGTGATGGACCATGTGATTGGACCATGTGATGTGACGTCATCACAGGTCCTTAAGCTGTTAGTTAAAGCATTGTGAGAGAAGACAGATCACAACTACGCGATCAATGGCAAAGGTAAGTTAAGTTTTATTTTTTTTAACCCCTTCATCTTCATTTTTCTAAGCATTCTTTATTAAGAATGCTAATATTTTCCCTTATAACCATGTTATAAGGGAAAATAATAAATTCTCCAGAATACTGTACCCGAAACCGGACTTCAGTGATGAAGTCCGGCTTCGGGTCTGGGTATCAAACATGGCGATTTCTCACACGCGCGTGCAAAACGCATTACAAACGTTTGCACCCGCGCTTAAGGCCTCTTTCACACGGGCATCATGTTTGACGCCTGGATAAGAGGCGGGTGCGTTGCGCGAATATGTGCGATTTTTCCGCGCGGATGCAAACGTTTGTAATGCGTTTTGCACGCACGTGTGAAAAATCGCCATGTTTGGTACCCAGACCCGAAGCCAGACTTCATCACTGAAGTCTGGTTTCGGGTAGAGTATTCTGGAGAATTTATTATTTTCCCTTATAACATAGTTATAAGGGAAAATATTAGCATTCTTAACAAAGAATGCTTAGTAAAATAAAGATGAAGGGGTTAAAAATAATAAAACTTAACTTACCTTAGCCACTTGATCGCGTAGTTGCGATCTGTCTTCTGCTTTAAGCTAACAGCTAAAGGACCTGTGATGACGTCACATCACATGGTCCAATTACATGGTCCATCACCATGGTAAGATGGACCATGTGATTGGACCATGTGATGTGACATCATCGCAGGTCCTTAAGCTGTTAGTTAAAGCATGAAGAGAGATGACAGATCGCAACTACGCGATCAAGTGGCAAAGGTAAGTTAAGTTTTATTATTTTTAACCCTTCATCTTCATTTTACTAAGCATTCTTTATTATGAATGCTATTATTTTCCCTTATAACCATGTTATAAGGGAAAATAATAAAGATCTGGTCCCGTCAGCTAGCAACCATGCGGAAAATCGCACTGCATCCGCACTTGCTGCGGATGCTTGCGATTTTCCCGCAGCCCCATTCACTTCTATGGGGCCTGCGTTGCGTGAAAAACGCACAATATAGAGCATGCTGCGATTTTCACGCAACGCAGAAGTGATGCGTGAAAATTCCCGCTCATGTGCACAGCCCCATAGAAATGAATGGGTCCGGATTCAGTGCGGGTGCAATGCGTCCTCCTCACGCAGTGCACCCGCGCGGAAAACTCGCCCGTGTGAAAGGGGCTTAAGTCTTTATTGAAAAAAAATTTCATAAGAAATATAAGACAAAGTGCACATGTCATATAATGCAAAAGTACATAAGATAGTATCACAATACATGGTACGTTACAATAGATAACCCATATCTAGGCAAAGAATTACAGCGATGTAAAATATCACATCAGTCCTGGTGATACATATCAGAGCGTGGACGTATTGGTCAAGGAAAGACATTTGACCATGGGCTACGGCATTGGACTGTACTTCCCTTGGGAAGCAGCAACCTTCTGGCAATAATACCATAATGCACTTGGTCAAATAGAACAAATGTAATAACGAGTAACAAAGGTGAAAAAAAACAAAACCAAGAAGGCAGAGGATTACCATTTTGTACAGGTGTTATGGTGCGCAGGGTGTCGCACATCATTCATTGTCAGTGCGCGCCTGCTGGGGCATCCGTGCTAAGGGAGTGTAGCTCTGTATCTATTGTTTGCATAGTGACATCCCATCCCACCCACATCTTCTCATATGAACGGGTTTCAGTGACAGCTCCCCAAATTTCCTGAATTGTAAGGATCACATTGCTTTTCCAGTTCCTGGAAATGGCTAGCTTGGTAGCTAAGAACAAATGCATGGAGATGGTCCTCCACCCACGTGGGATCTGTGTAAGATCAATAAATAATAAGGCGGTAGCCGGGTCTTGGGGTATATGTCGTCCGGACGCCTTACTGATTAGACGGAAAATATCCTGCTACAGTTTTTTCAACCGAGTGCAACCCCACAATATATATAACAGGGTCCCAATTCCACTACATCATCTCCAGCACGCCGGTTCCACGCCAGGAAATATGCGACTTAGTCTTAAAGGGGTAAAATACCATTTGAATAGTAATTTTGCATTTCAATCTTGTAGTCGCGTACTGGATGGCTGCAGTCCACTGTGCTGGGGAGATGCTGCGCACTAGGTATGATTCCCTGTGACAAGAAGGGGAGTAGATTTAAAAAAGGACCTCTT
>JAKVIS010004846.1:0-13220 GCA_033119425.1 Bufotes viridis
ACAGTTTTCCAGTAGAGTGCCCAGTCTATTATTTTCCTTTTTATACTATACCTAATCAAGCAGAGAGGTGGTACTGCTAGACTGAGAGCACCTCACTTGTGTACTAGTGATACTGTGCATCCACCCACTCAGTATACTTATATAGCACTACTATATTCTGCATCACTTTACAGACATTAGTATCAAGCTGTCCCCAATAGGGCTCACAATCTAAGTTCCATATAAGTATGTCTTAAGAGTGTGGGAGGGAGCCTGAGTACCCGGAGGAAACCTACTGTGCGTCAGCATTAGAGATGAGCGAATTTTTCAAAAATTCGATTTGGCCGGTTTGCCTAATTTTTATAAAAAATTTGGTTTGATCCGAATTTATTTGTGGCGAATTGTGTTAAAAACGGCTATTTCCGGGCTGCAGAGAGCCTTTATAGGGGTGTAGAACACTGTAACTTGCAGTAACATGCATAGGGAGTGTGATTTGGTAGTGAAATAATACTGTGAGTCACTATGACATGCAGATGACAGGCGTCGCTCTTAGAATCACTGCACGCTTTACATAGTTGGGCAGTCACGGGGCCAAAACTGACCAAATAACTCAAGTGTAAACTCAGCCTTACAGGTCAAAGTTAGCGTCAAGAAGAAGCGCACTTCTTTTTACACCGTTGTCAGCTGATTCCACATAGATGTCAACAGAACCTGTTCTATTAAACACTTATACAAGTAGAGCCCCCCGACAGAGTGGAGAGGGTGTCAGCAGTAAGTTGGTGTTGACGTCACTGATTATTTTGCCCTTCCTCTGATCCGTCAGAACAATAACTCCCAAAAAAACGGATCCTGTCTGTAGAGCAAACGAGGTGCAGAACAGCATGACACTGCCGTGCCCTAAACATGTGGTATGCTGGAGGGGCACTGTGAATTGTCCCTGCAGTGGAGGCTGAGGACACGGTGGAGGATGAGGAGGCGGACATTGTCGTCGCAGGACCAACGGCGTGACAACGTGGAGGCGGAAGCTGCGTCACCTGGCCAAGTTGCTGGTGTGGCTGTGCAGGAACCACATTCACCCAGTGGGCCGTAAAGGACATGTATTGTCCCTGACCACAGTTACAGCTCCACACATCGACGCTGCCATGCACTTTGGCAGACACCGACAGGCTCAAGGACTGGCCCACCTTCTGTTCTACATACGTGTGCAGGGCTGGTGCTGCCAATTTGGCAAAGAAATGATGGCTTGGGACTCTCCACCTCGGCTCGGCACAAGCCATCAGTTCTCTGAAAGGTGCAGAGTCCACCACTTGGAAAGGGAGGGACTGCAGCACCAACAACTTGACTAGGAGCACGTTTAGCTTCTGCACCATTGGATGAGTGCACGCATACTGTTGTCTCTTGGCAATCACTTCGTTGATCGATTGCTGACTGAATTATTGACAAGGAGTAGGAGGACGAGGAGCAGGAGCATCAGGACAGATAGAAGATGGGAAGGACAGACAGCTCCCTTCGGCTGACGTGGTGGATCCTTGACTGCCTGAAATGGGCTGCGTGCCACTGGGTGATGCAGTGGTTGCTGCGGCCAGCTGGACCACCACATCGGAGCCACGGTTCTCCTAGGCCACTTCATGGTGACGCTGCATATGTTGACGCAGGGCAGTGGTGCCAACATTGGCAACCTGGCCACGCTTCACCTTCTGCCCACAGATTCTACATATGGCCATGTTCACCTCCTCCGGCGGCTTAACAAAAAACTGCCACACTGCCGAGTAGGTGATTTTACCCCCAACACTACGCACTGACTGACTGCTACCGCCGCTGCCTCCGTGAAACCATGCACCGCTACTTTCCGGGCAGGTAGGCTCCTGCGAAGTGGATGGTCTACCCCGGGCAGGTTTGGCTACCAACCTCTCACTGCTGCTACCCTGCTGAATCCCGGCCACACTAGCGACTTGCTGGCTCCGCCGCTGCCTCCCGGGCAAGCTGCCACTCTTTTTTTCTGATGATGAAGCCCCCTGTATCAGAGGTTTGCTACGTCTCTCATCCCTCCGACCATTCTATCCCGCCGCACTATGCAAGAAACGAGCCTCTCTAACTGAACCGCGGGACGCCCCCACCTTTGCATTCTGCTGGACCGGACTCTCGGCGGATCCCCTGTGTTTGTCTGACTTGTCTGGCGGTGTCTGCTTGCTGCCTTGCTCGCAGACGGGCGGTCGCCCTCCTTCTGATGTTTTGGTCTCCGCTGCTTCCTGCCACCCCCTCCTTGGATCTTCGGTGTCGGCTGGGACCTGGCTACAGGTTTGAACTTTGAAGTATTGAATATATGTTGCTTCGTGTCCACCTCTGCCCCCATGTTTGACCCCTCCTCCTCCATGCCCTGTGTAATCGTTTTCTCGATCTCCCCGCTTCGTCTATTTATTTATAGGGAATATGGGACAGAAGGTTAAAATTTCTAAACTTTATAAAGTGTTGCTTAAAACACGATTTAATAATACACGTTCTCCGGGACAAAAGGCTTGGCAAATTGATTGTCTGGGTATTTCCCTCAAAGATTGGGATGATATATTGGCAAATTTAAGTTTAGTTTCTGAAAATTTTAATCATGTTTTGGTTCAATTTAATATTTTGCACCGAATCTTTATCACACCTTTATGGCTTAATAAATGTGGTTTAAGGGATACTTCTATTTTCCACGGTGTCATTTATCTGGGGTGGATCACTTGCATATGTTTTGGTCATGTATAGAGTTGAAACAATATTGGGGGCAATTTATAATTTAATTATCCGGAAATTGAATGTTGAGATTCCGTTTACAGTGAAATGTTGGGTACTGGGTGTCCTCACCAACGTAGAATGTCCAAAATATAAAAGGATTCTTTTGATTAAAATAATGTTCTTGGCAATACTTTTGATTGCTAGGGGTTGGTTTTCTCGAAATACTCAAAGTATTACATACTTCATGGGTTAACCTGGTTAATAAGATTAAGAGATATGAAAACATTCTATATAAGCAGAGCAATACTAAAGAAAAATGGACTAAAATTTGTGGAGAATGGAAGTTTTAAGGTTTACCCTCTACACTCCTCATTACCCCCTTTTCGCTTATTGATGGGGGATGGGAGAGCATCACAAGGGAGAAGGTTGGTTGGGTATGAACAGTGGGGTAGGATTTATTAGGGAAAAAGAATAAAATACTGTTTTGTTTTTGGTGAACTGTATTGTTTGAATTTCTAATAAAATAGTAAATAAAAATAAATAAATAAAAAATTCTGTAGCATATCACACACTGAGAGTGAAAGGAGCAGGATTCCTTAGCAGTGCAGAGTATTTGAGGAGAGGAGTGTGCTGATCTTGTTGAACGTTGTGCACTAACACTGGGTTCAGACCTGAGCGTTTTTTTGTATAGCGTTTTCAGCGCGTTTTCAGCGCGTTTTTGACGCGCGTTAACGCGCGTTTTTTGTAAGCGTTTTGGTAAATAGTGAACGTGCGTTTTACGCGCGTTTGTGTGATTGACTGCACTGTTGGCCAATGAGAAAACAGCCCTCGCTATATCAAGTTAGGCCAATCAGAGTGCATTGCAGGTGTGAAATTCCATGTGGGCTGGTAGAGTGTGTGCTTCGGAGACATGGAATGCTACAGAAGGCGACGTGTTGCAGTACTTGTGACTGCAATCCAACTGGAGCGCTTGAGGAGGAGGAGGGACAGCAGGCGACGCTTCTGGGTCCATCCTGTCATTGCCCAGCGACAGGAGAGGGGACAGTTCTGGGCTCTGTACCAGAACCTCCGGGCCCATGAAGAGCAGTTTTTTGCCTACACGAGGATGTCCATCCCCAGGTTAGTACCTATAAGTTATGTGACTGGTTTTTCAATTGTTCAGCTGAGTGTTTTTTTCTTTTTGTATTGTTAACCCTCCCTATGTTTGTGGTCCACAACTTTGACGAGCTCCTGGGGCTGTTGGAGACTCGTTTGCAGCACCAGGACACCTTCATGCGGGACAGCATCCCACCTGTGGAAAGACTGGTCATTACTTTGCGGTAAGTACTCTATAATTTGGGCCCTTCAAAAACATAACCAGTGTGTGGTGACTGTATCTTAGTGTGGCCGTGTTGTTTTTCTCCTGTAGTTTGTGACGTATGAGTGTTTGCATAGATATCCCCTACATGCATCATGTATCCACCTTTTCAATGTTTAACCCCTCACATATAAATAAGAGTCAAAACTGTTTGCTTGATTTTTTTTTATATTTGGGGAAAGAAATTAACTCATAAATGTCCCCAACATGTGTAAACTGTGTACACAAAACTCAACATAAAATTTTTGAAGACAAAAATAAAACTATTATGATCCTTTTCATAGAAAATAAACAATGTTTTTGCCACTTCAACTTGAGGCACTCAAATTAACATTACAATTTTTCACAGGTCCTCATAATCGGTACCCGTAATTTCCGTCTCTGTATCCCGCCTTGTTACAGTGGCTCCACGACTTTGATTGTCGGGTTTCACTTCTGTGCTGGTGGTGGTGATGGTGGAGGTGCTTGGCCCATACTGTTGGCCATAGTGTTGCCCATATTGTGGGCCATGTTGGCCATATTTTTGGCCATAGTGTTGCCCATATTGTGGCCCATGTTGCTCATATTGTGTGCTGACAACAGGACACGGGTGGTTTGCACGCTGTGCAAAAGGAGCCTGCAGCGAGGCATAACTATTCTAAACCTGAGCACAACCTGCATGATCCAGCAGCTAACCGCAAATCACGAGCTGCAGTGGAGTAGACACCTCAAGAACCACGAAAGACCAGAGGCTCCTCCTGCTTCCTCTTCTACTGCGGTCACTTCCTCCCCTTCTGGAGCAACTCTGGCATTTCTGGCCTTTGAAATGCTGCCATTCCATCTGGTGGAGACGGTGAGTTTTAAAAATGCCATGACGGCAGCTGCCCTATTGTACGTGGTTCCCAGCCACCACTACTTTTCAAGGCAGGCCATCCCGGCCCTGCACAAACAAATGTCAGAAAAAAATCAGGTGTGCGCTGCACAACGCTATCAGTGACAAGGTCCACATAACCACTGACACGTGGACCAGTAAGTGCAGGCAGGGTCATTATATCTCCCTAACTGCCCACTGGGTAAATGTAGTGGTGGCTGGGCTTGAGGCCTACCACCGAGAATTGCTGGACATTTCTCGGTGCCTCCTTTTGCCTCCTCCTACTCCGTTTTCTCCTCTACCACCTCCTTATCATGTCAGCGCAACACCTGCACCACCAACTTCAGCACAGCCAGGGGGAAACGACAGCAGGCTGTTCTGAAACTCACATGTTTGGGAGAAAGACCCTACACCATGCAGGAGCTGTGAGCGGGCATGGAACAACAGACTGACAAGTGGTTGGTGCTGCTGGGCCTCAAGCCTGGCCTGGTGGTGTGCGACAATGGGCGAAATCTCGTAGCAGCTCTGAGCCTAGCCGGTTTGATGCACATCTCTTGCCTGGCACATATGCTGAACTTGGTGGTGCAGAGGTTTCTAAAGAATTACCCCGATATGTCAGAGCTGCTGCAGAAAGTGAGGGCCATCTGTGCATGCTGTTTTTTCGTTCTCACCCTGCTGCTTCTCGCTTGTCTGCACTGCAGGATAACTTTGGCCTTCCCGCTCACCGCCTCATATTCGACGTACCCACAAGGTGGAAATCCATTTTGCACATGCTGGAGAGACTGGGCGAGCAATAGCAGAAGAAAGTAGAGTTTCAGCTTCAGGACGCATGGGTGAGTTGCTCTCCAGAACAGAAACATTTCACCACCAACGAATGGGCCTCCATGCTGGACTTGTGTGCCATGTTCAGCTGCTTCATATACTCCACCAACATGGCTAGCGGTGATGGCGCCATCATGGTGGAACAGTATGTGTCCACACGTCTGCATGTACTGACTGACGGTCTGCCCTATTTAACTTCTAGGTTTCCAAATTGAGCACATTGCCTGAGCTTGCCCTTTACGCCTTGTAGGTGCTGGCCTTCCCTGCAGCAAGTGTATTGTCCGAATGTGTATTTAACACAGTGGAGGGGTGAGCACGGACAGGCACATTCGCTTGTCCACAGCCAACGTAGACAAGCTCACGTTCATTAAAATGAACCAGGCATGGATCCCACAGGACTTGTCCGTACCTTGGCCAAAGTAGAGAGGTATACCAGGCGCAACTAGCTATTGTTGTACTCCAGCGCAGTTTGTGCATTCTCCTTGCTATTTCCCAATGTTTTGGGGCCTCCACAAACAAAAAAACAAACAAAAAAAAATAAAAATAGAAAAGGAAATAAAAAACTAAAAAAAATGGTATTTTGTCTGCCTCCACCGCCTGCACCTCCGCATCAGCCTCCTCCTCCACTTGGGAATTCTGCCTCCAGGCTCAAGATCATTATGTCTTATATTGGCAAAGTAGAGAAGTATACCGGGCGCACCTAGCCATTTTTGTACTCCAGTGCATCTCCCAATGTTTGGTGCATCTCCCAATCTCTTTGCCATCTCCCAATGTTTTGTGGTCGATAGTTTCTAACCCCCCCCCCCCTCTTTTTGAAGATGGTTACTCTGTCACTGCCTCGATGGAGTGGTGGGATCTACTTGGAAACATAGTTGTAAAATCCCTTGGTTGGTCGATATGAAATAAAATAGAGATGAAGAAGGTCCATCTTACATCTCATAGAGAATTTGTCCTGGCAGATGCGATTACGTACGGTATGCATTGGGTTGTTTCATTCACATGTGCTAGGCCACATGGACATTTTAGATAGATCACAAAATAGGAGTTTCAAGTGAAATAGCCTATAATGGGGAACCGTCTGCCTGTCTTTGGATGCAACCACTGCAATGGAGGAGTATAGTTCGCAATGAAGACAAAGAAAGATGCATTTGTGTATTGTGGCCAGAAACGTCTGGGTCATAGGGCGCAGTGTCGGACTGGGGTGCCAAGAGCCCACCAGTAGAAGTGACTCTAGGGGCCCACCCTATAGTTTCATGCAAATATTGATATTTAAGGGGGTTTTCCGATTTTCATCAACATCCTTTAAGATAATCCTTTATATACAGTAGGAAGCTTTAGTTTAATAGCGCACATGACTGCTGCAGCTAATCACTGGCCTTGGTGTTGTACACCACTGAGATCACTGATTAGTTAAAGCAGTCAACTACAGTACTCAGGCATTTTACCGCAGCAGTCAAGCAAAAATATTATGTCCCAGCTGCAGCCTGGCGGAGAGAACAGAGTAGTGTTTTTTATTTTTTTTTAACAGCATCCCTGTAGTTTGGCCTAAAAACATTGAACTCAGACACCAACTTCAATTTTAGTACCTAGATACCATAACAATACCAAGCTCTGTACTTAGATAAAGTAACACAACCAAGCTCTGACCAAGCTCTGTGCATATATAAAGTAGCAGAACCAAGCTGTGTGTATAGATACAGTAACAGAATCAAGTTGTGTGCATAGACACAGTAGCAGAACCAAGCTGTGTGCATACATACAGTAACAGAACCAAGCAGCATGCATAGATACAATAACAGAACCAAGCTGTGTGTATAGATATAGTAACAGAACCGAGCTGTGTGTATAAATACATGCACTTCTACCAGCACACACACTTCTACACATGCCTGCACTCTTTTACATGAGCACTCTTTACACACATACTTCTACAAATGCTGGCACTCTTTTAGGCCTTCTGCACGCGACTGTATCTGTTTTGTTGTATGAACAATCTTTCACATGCTCTGTGGGTTGTAACTCGGCTAAGATCACATGTACAATGTACAGCACATGATCCTGGAAGACCAAGGAGCGATGACCCAGTAAGCAATATTTAGTAAGTGCCAATTAAAGGGGTTCAGATCTGAACCCAGACATACCCCCATTTTCACCCAGGCAGACCCCCTGACTTGAGCATCAGAGCATTTCATGCTCTGATGCTCTCCTTTGCCCTGCGCTAAATCGTGCAGGGCAAAGGCATTTTATGGAGTTCCGGTGACTAGAGTTGAGCAAACACCTGGATGTTCGGGATAGAGAAGTTCGGCCGAACTTCCTGAAAATGTCCGGGATCCGAACTTTATCCCGAACCCCATTGAAGTCAATGGGGACCCGAACTTTTGGGCACTAAAAAGGCTGTAAAATAGTCCAGAAAAGGGCTAGAGTGCTGCAAAAGGCAGCAAAATGTAGGTAAATCCCCTGCAAACAAATGTGGATAGGGAAATGAATTAAAATAAAATAAGATATATAAAAATTAAAAAATATCAATTGGAGAGAGGTCCCATAGCAGAGAATCAGGCTTCAAGTCACCCACCAATGGAGAAGGCCACTTTTATTTATTTAGGCCACGGCACCCAGACAGATGACAGAGGTCGCATAGCAGAGAATAAGGCATCATGTCACCCACCAATGTAGAAGGCCACTTTTCGATAATTAGGCCCCTGGCACCCAGAGGTCATGTCACCTACCAATGGAGAAGGCCACTTTTATTTATTTAGGCCCCAGCACCCAGACAGAGGACAGAGGTCGCATAGCAGAGAATCAGGCGTCATGTCACCCACCAATAGAGAAGGCCACTTTTTGATAATTAGGCCCTTGGCACCCAGACGGAGGAGAGAGGTCGCATAGCAGAGAATCAGGCGTCATGTTACCCACCAATGCAGAAGGCCACTTTTATTTATTTAGGCCCCAGCACCCAGGCAGAGGAGAAAGGTCCCATAGCAGAGAATCAGGCTTCAAGTCAGCCACCAATGGAGAAGGCCACTTTTCGATAATTAGGCCCCTGGCACCCAGAGGTCATGTCACCTACCAATGGAGAAGGCCACTTTCATTTATTTAGGCCCCAGCACCCAGACAGAGGACAGAGGTCGCATAGCAGAAAATCAGGCGTCATGTCACCCACCAATGGAGAAGGCCACTTTCGTTTATTTAGGCCCCAGCACCCAGACAAAGGACAGAGGTCGCATAGCAGAGAATTAGGCGTCATGTTACCCACCAATGCAGAAGGCCACTTTTATTTATTTAGGCCCCAGCACCCAGACAGAGGACAGAGGTCGCATAGCAGAGAATCAGGCGTCATGTCACCCACCAATGGAGAAGGCCACTTTCATTTATTTAGGCCCCAGCACCCAGACAGAGGACAGAGGTTGCATAGCAGACAATCGGGCGTCATGTCACCCACCAATGGAGAAGGCCACTTTTCGATAATTAGGCCCTTGGCACCCAGACGGAGGAAAGAGGTCGCATAGCAGAGAATCAGGCTTCATGTCACCCAGCAATAGAGAAGGCCACTTCCAGATATTTAGCCCACGGCACCCAGACAGAGGACAGAAGTCACACAGCAGAGAATCAGGCTTCATGTCACCCACTACTGGAACAGGCCACTTTCAGATAATTAGGCCCCTGGCACCTAGACGGAGGAGAGGTTCATTCAACTTTTGGTTGCACCGCAATATAATGGTAAAATTAAAAAAAGAGGATTCAATAAAGAAGTGCCCCGGAGTACAAGAATATATGGTTGAGGGGGAGGCAGTTATAAATGTCTATTCTGCACAAGGGATGGACAAGTCCTGTGGGATCCATGCCTGGTTCATTTTTATGAATGTCAGATTGTCCACGTTGACTGTGGACAGGCAGCTGCGTTTGTCAGTAATGACGCCCCCTGCCGTGCTGAATACACGTTCAGACAAATGCTGGCCGCCGGGCAGGTCAGCACCTCCAAGGCATAAAAGGCTAGCTCTGGCCACGTGGACAATTTGGAGACCCAGAAGTTGAATGGGGCCAAACCATCAGTCAGTACGGGGAGGGGTGTGCACACGTACTGTTCAATCATGTTAGTGAAATGCTGACTCCTGCTAACACATTCCGTATCAGGTGGTGGTGCAGTTAGCTGTGGCGTGGTGACAAAACTTTTCCACATTTCTGCCATGCTAACCCCGCCCTCAGAAGAGCTGGCCGTGACACAGCTGCATTGGCGACCTCTTGCTCCTCCTCTGCCTTTGCCTTGGGCTTCCACCTGTTCCCCTGTGACATTTGGGAATGCTCTCAGGAGCGCCTCTACCAGCGTGCGCTTGTACTCGCGCATCTTCCTATCACGCTCCAGTGCAGGAAGTAAGGTGGGCACATTGTCTTTGTACCGGGGATCCAGCAGGGTGGCAACCCAGTAGTCCGCACACGTTAAAATGTGGGCAACTCTGCTGTCGTTGCGCAGGCACGGCAGCATGTAGTCGCTCATGTGTGCCAGGCTCCCCAGAGGTAAGGACAAGCTGTCCTCTGTGGGAGGTGTATCGTCATCGTCCTCCGTATCCCCACAGCCACACACCAGTGATGGGCCTGAGCTGTGTCGGGTGCCACCCCGCTGTAAACCTGCTTCATCCTCATCCTCCTCCACCTCCTCCTCATCCTCCCCGTCCTCCAGTAGTGGGCCCTGGCTGGCCACATTTGTACCTGGCCTCTGCTGTTGCAAAAAACCTCCTCTGAGCCACTTCTAACAGACTGGCCTGAAAGTGCTAAAAATTACCCCTCATCCTCCTCCTCCTCCTGGGCCACCTCCTCTTCCATCATTGCCCTAAGCGTTTTCTCAAGGAGACATAGAAGTGGTATTGTATCGCTGATAACGGTGTCATCGCCACTGGCCATTTTGGTGAAGTACTCGAAACAGCGCAACAGGGCACACAGGTCTCGCATGGAGGCCCAATCATTGGTGGTGAAGTGGTGCTGTTCCGCAGTGCGACTGACGCTTGCGTGCTGCAGCTATAACTCCACTATGGCCTGCTGCTGCTCGCACAGTCTCTCCGGCATGTGCAAGGTGGAGTTCCACCTGGTGGGCACGTCGCATATGAGGCGGTGAGCGGGAAGGCCGAAGTTCTGCTGTAGCACAGACAGGCGAGCAGCGGCAGGATGTGAAAGCCGGAAGCGCGCACAGACGGCCCACACTTTATGCAGCAGCTCTGACATGTCGGGGTAGTTGTGAATGAACTTCTGCACCACCAAATTCAGCACATGCGCCAGGCAAGGGATGTGCGTCAACCGGCTAGTCCCAGAGCTGCCACGAGATTTCGCCCATTATCGCACACCACCAGGCCGGGCTTGAGGCCCACCGGCAGAAACCACTCGTCGGTCTGTTGTTCAATACCCCGCCACAACTCCTGCGCAGTGTGGGGCCTGTCCCCCAAACATATGAGTTTCAGAATGGCCTGCTGACGTTTACCCTGGGCTGTGCTGAAGTTGGTGGTGAAGGTGTGTGGCTGACTGGATGAGCTGGTGGAAGCAGAGGAGGAGGAAGCCGAGTAGGAGGAGGAGGCTACAGGAGGCAAAGAATGATCCCCTGCTATCCTTGGCGGCGGAAGGACGTGCGCCAAGGAACGCTCCGCCTGGGGCCCAGCCGCCACTACATTTACCCAGTGTGCAGTTAGGGAGATATAGCGTCCCTGGCCGTGCTTACTGGTCCACGTATCTGTGGTTAGGTGAACCTTGCCACAGATGGCGTTGCGCAGTGCACACTTGATTTTATCGGATACTTGGTTGTGCAGGGAAGGCACGGCTGTCTTGGAGAAGTAGTGGCGGCTGGGAACAACATACTGTGGGACAGCCATGGACATCAGCTGTTTGAAGCTGTCTGTGTCCACCAGCCTGAATGACAGCATTTCAAAGGCCAGTAGTTTAGAAATGCTGGCATTCAGGCCCAGGGCTCGAGGGTGGCTAGGTGGGAATTTACGCTTTCTTTCCAAGGTTTGTGAGATGGAGAGCTGAACGCTGCCGTGTGACATGGTGGAGATGCTTGCGGACGCAGGTGGTGGTGTCGGTGGCACGTCCTGTGTTTGGTGGGCGGCAGGTGCCAACATTCCTCCAGAGGCGGAGGTAGCAGCAGAAGAGGGTGCAGGGGGAGACTGAGTGAGTTCATTGTTTTTAAGATGTTTACTCCACTGCAGTTCATGCTTTGCATGTAGATGCCTGGTCATGCAGGTTGTGCTAAGGTTTAGAACATTAATGCCTCGCTTCAGGCTCTGATGGCACAGCGTGAAAACCACTCGGGTCTTGTCGTCAGCACATTGTTTAAAGAAGTGCCATGCCAGGGATCTCCTTGAAGCTGTCTTTGGGGTGCTCGGTCCCTGGTGGTGGTGGCCAGTAGCAGACAAACTCTCTTGGCGGCGGCAGTTCTGCTTTTCCCCCTGCTCCCTCTTTTGCTACGCTGTTGGCTCGGTATCACCACTGCCTCTTCCTCTGAACTATGAAAGTCAGTGGCACGACCTTCATTCCATGTGGGGTCCTAGGACCTCATCGTCCCCTGCATCATCTTCCACACAGTCTTCCTCCCTGACCTCCTGTTCGGTCTGCACCTGTGTTTCGTCATCATCAGAGACGTGCAGACTCTGTTGAGGTGGCATTCCCATGTCCTCATCATCAGGAAACATCAGTGGTTGTGCATCAGTGCATTCTATATCTTCCACCACTGGGGAAGGGTTAGGTGGATTCCCTTGGGAAACCCTGCCAGCAGAGTCTTCAAACAGCATAAGAGACTGCTTCATAACTTGAGGCTCAGACAGTTTCCCTGATATGCATGGGGGTGATGTGACAGACTGATGGGCTTGGTTTTCAGGTGCCACCTGTGCACTTTCTGCAGAAGACTGGGTGGGAGATAATGTTGTGAACGTGCTGGATCCACTGTCGGCCACCCAATTGACTAGCGCCTGTACCTGCTCAGGCCTTACCAACCTTAGAACGGCATTGGGCCCCACCAAATATCGCTGTAAATTCTGGCGGGTACTGGAACCTGAGGTAGTTGGTTCACCAGGACTTGTGGCTGTGGCAGAATGGCCACGTCCTCTCCCAGCACAAGAGGGTACACAAAAACCACCACGACCGCGTCCCTTACTAGATGTTTTCCTCATTGTTACCGTTCATCAAGCACCACAATAAGAAAAAAAATATTTGGCCCAATGTATTGATTTCAAATTCAGGCCTTTTTTTACAGGCACCTAACACTATCTGCCTATTTGTTTATGTAGCGTATAACACTAATCCAGGCACAGCATTAACAACTGATTTAGGGGAATATCTCTTTTAGGGCTAGTATTTAGGCCCTGGATGAAAGGTATCCTTTTATGGACAGATTTACACTTGGCCTGCAACAGCTTGAACACCAGATTCAGGGTATTGCTATTTTGGCAAGTGAATTACACCCCAGAACAAAATATATGTTGTTGCGGACACTATGAAACTTGGCCTGCAACAGCTGGG
>JAKVIS010004847.1:0-13222 GCA_033119425.1 Bufotes viridis
GAAGGACTGGGACCTGCTTCTGCCCTATCTCATGTTCGCAGTGCGAGAGGTACCCCAGGCCTCTACTGGGTTCTCGCCCTTCGAACTGCTTTATAGCAGACACCCTCGGGGCCTGTTGGATATCGCCAAGGAGGCATGGGAACAACAGCCTGTCCCCCACAAAAGTGTCATTGAGTATGTCGCCCAGATGCAGGAACGAATGGAAAGGGTGTTGCCCTTGGTCCGGGAGCATATGGAGGCAGCGCAACAAGCCCAGAGTAGGGTGTACAATCGTCAGGCTCGGAGTGCGGGACTTCAATCCGGGAGATCGGGTTTTGGTTCTGGTACCCACCCTTGACAGCAAATTCCTAGCTAGGTGGCAGGGCCCCTATGAGGTGATCGAGAAGGTAGGGAAGTAAATTACAAAGTACACCAGCCAGGCGGCGCAAGCCGAGCAGGTGTACCACGTGAATTTACTTAAGCCGTGGAAAGATAGGGACACAGCCGGCGACCACAGCCCCCGGCCAGGGCTTCTAGGTGAAAAGGGTCCAGCCCCACAGTTCGAGGCCTGTGAAGCAGTAACCACGGTAAAAATTGCAGACAGCCTGTCTTCCAAACAAGTTCAGGAAGTCAGGGAGTTCATCAGTCGGAACACGGATGTGTTCTCGGACCTCCCTGGCCGCACGTCTCTCATCAACATGACATCGTCACTGAGCCTCAGGCCAAGATCCGGTTAAAACCATACCGGGTACCCGAGGCTCGGCGGCGGGCCATCGCGGAGGAAGTGCAAGTAATGTTGAAGCTTCGATGTCATTGAGGAGTCGAAAAGTGAGTGGGCCAGTCCCATAGTCCTGATACCCAAGCCGGATGGGGCGTTGCGGTTCTGCAACGATTTTCGCAAATTAAATGAAGTGTCCAAGTTTGGCGCGTATCCCATGCCCGAGTAGGCGAGCTGGTTGAAAGTTTAGGGCAAGCCCGTTATTTTCTGTGCTGGACCTCACCAAAGGGTACTGGCAGGTACCCTTAACGAGTCGGCTAAGGAAAAAACCGCATTTGTTACCCCGCAGGGCCTGTATCACTACAAGGTGTTACCCTTTGGCCTGCATGGCGCCCCGCCACTTTCCAAGGTTAATGGACATAGTGCTGCGACCACATCGTCGGTGCGCCTCGGCCTACTTAGATGATGTAGTCATCCACAGCACCGACTGGGAAAGCCATTTACCCAAGGTGCAGGCGGTAGTGGATGCCCTGAGGAAAGCCGGACTGACCGCTAACCCAAAGAAGTGCTCCATAGGGTTAGAGGAGACAAAATATCTGGGATATGTAATTGGGCGGGAGTCATCAAACCTCAGGTAACCAAGGTAGAGGCCATTCGTAACTGGCCCCGACCGGTCACCACCAGGCAGGTAAAGTCGTTCCTGGGGATTGTAGGTTACTACATGAGGTTTGTGCCCCACTTTGCCACAATAGCAGCGCCGTTGACAGACCTGTTGAAGGGGCGAAAGTCTGGGAGGGTTAGCTGGAGTGAGAAGGCGGAGGAGGCTTTCGCCGCGTTGAAGTCGGCCCTGTGTGGGTCCCCGGTTTTGGTGACACCCGACTTCAACAAGGAGTTTGTCGTACAGACCGACGCCTCGGAGGTAGGCCTCGGTGCGGTACTGTCTCAGGAGGTCAACGGGAAGAACATCCCGTTGTCTTCCTGAGCCGTAAGCTCAATCCCGCCGAGTCCAGATACAGTATAGTGGAGAGGAGTGCCTGGCTATCAAGTGGGCACTCGAATCTCTCCGCTACTACTTGTTAGGGAGGAGGTTCCGTCTGGTGACCGACCATTCCCCCTCAAATGGATGAGTCAGGCCAAGGAGAGGAATGCTCGGGTCACCAGGTGGTTCCTATCTCTTCAGAATTTCAAATTCTCTGTGGAACACAGGGCAGGCCGCTTGCAGGGCAACGCAGATGCCCTGTCCCGCGTCCACTGCCTCACGTGTGTTCACCCCTCAGGGTTGAACAAAGGGGGTGTGTAAGAGAGTGCAAGGTGTTGTATTTGATAGCAGGTACGTGTCACCGAGGTTGCTGGCCTCGGTGAGGTAAGAGCCGGGGTTTTTGGTCTGCAGCAGCTAGTGCTGCTCTGTTAAATAGCATGGCTGCAAAGCCGATCCGGGCCGGCTCTTACTGGGAGCAGCTAAAGAGTAGGGTGGGTGGCTGCTCCCCACGGTCCAGTCCATGTTTTGGGCTGGGTATATAACGCAGCCAGCAGCTGTGTCTGAGGGTGTGATTATCCTGGAGCCTGCTAACAGGGCTGAGGAGTTCTCTGTGCTGGAGGACGGAGCTCAGCAAGGTGGTGTTTCCCTGCAACCTGAAGGAGGAATCGCCTGCGGCTGAACCGACTGCTAGGTGTGAACCCGCACTTAAACCACCCAAGGTGACTGGACCCTGTGTTGGCCTGTTTTTGGTTTTGCCACATGATTTCTGTTGTGTGTGAACTGTCACCAAGAGACTGTTTTCATTTCTGGTGTGCAAGTGTGAATAAAACACTGTTTGATGCACAATCTGGACTCCTTGTTTTGCCTCTAAACTGCACCCGCACCGCTGTCTACCAGAGCGACTCCCCACACTCCCCATATCCATATCTAGGTGGTTACTGTGCCGTGCAGGCTGGCAGCATGCACTTTGTGTGCTGGTTCTGTGATGAGTGCTGCTGAGGCCTTGAGTCTGATCGACTTCTGAGTATGGATGCTGTGTGCGGTTCTGTCACTCCCTGTTGCGTAGGCTGGCTGCCTGTAACCGTGTACTGGGTACAGTTTATCCTGTGTATGCTGGTGGTTGTTTGGGTGGGCTGGCTGCAGCATTCTGTGACTGTGTGAACTGACACTTTGTATAGTTTGTTCTATGCTTCTTGTTACTCCTGGTGCTGGTGGGGTTAACATTCGCTGGTCTGTTCCTGGGCGAGTCTTATCTGGTGCCCTCTTATGCAGCTATTTCTATCTGAGAGCTGTGGGGTTTGTGGTCTGTCTGTCTTGTGCCTTGCTGGGTATTGCCACTTGCTGCCTAACTGCTTCTGATCCTGTCTGTTCCATGTATATCCTGGCAGTGCCCAACTGCTTCTGATCCTGTCCGTTCCATGTATAGCCTGGCAGTGCTCAACTGCTTCTGATCCTGTCTGTTCCATGTATAGCCTGGCAGTGCCCAACTGCTTCTGGTCCTGTCTGTTCCATGTATAGCCTGGCAGTGCCCAACTGCTTCTGTTCCTGTCCGTTCCATGTATAGCCTGGCAGTGCTCAAGTGCTTCTGATTCTGTCTGTTCCATGTATAGCCTGGCAGTGCCCAACTGCTTCTGATACTGTCTGTTCCATTTATAGCCTGGCAGTGACCAACTGTTTCTGCCTGTGTGCTGGTTCACATTTGTTGTCTGTTTCATGTCTTGAGTTTGTTTGGGTTCCAGTCCAGTTGTTGTTTGTAGTTCTCTGCAGGTAGCGGCCAAGTGTACCGGGACCTTACTGGAGGTGCAACCACTGAGCCCACAGCCTAGTTCATCCCCCACCACCTGGGGGTTTGTGAAAAAGGGGGCTCACTGGCTCTTCACCCTCTGGGGTTTTTCTCTGGTCTACCAGTGCACTTGGTTCAGTGGTAGTGCTACCACTATTGCCTAACCTGCATATCCTCTACTGTTATGGTCATTGTCATATGTCATTGTGCCACTCTGTGGCCTGCTGATGCTGCCATGAATGTCACCTTGCCACTCTGTGGCCTCCTCATGCTGTCGCCAACTCCTGAATATGTCATTGTGCCACTCTGAGGCCTCCTCATGCTGCCGCCACCTCTAGACTCTGTCATTGTGCCACTCTGTGGCCTTTTGATGCTGCCATGTATGTCACCTTGCCACTCTGTGGCCTTCTCATGCTGTCGCAATTCCAAAATATGTCATTGTGCCACTCTGTGGCCTCCTCATGCTGCCATGTATGTCACCTTGTGTAAGGATACGGTGGTTTGCGCTCCAGCCTGGATCCATGCCCTGTGTAACCATGACAACGATCGCTGTTTGCCTCCCAGGCTGGAAGCAGTGGCCGCTGGGCCGTCTAAGGTGGCTCCGCCCATCCACACTTGGTCAATAAATAGGAGCCAGGTGCTGCACAGGGTGTTCCACTAATGGAGTGCGCACCCTGCCTGCTCCATTCACCACGAGGACGCAAGCTCCTAACTACCTGCACCTCTGAACCTCCAGGAGAAACCCTCACCTACCTTATCCAGCTCCACCACTGCAGGATCCCTGCATGACTTCTAACAGCAAGTATCAGCCTGTCATTTTGTTCACTGACATTGCTCACTGAAAGGAAGGGACTCGCGCTGGTGACTATTAGTACTGCAGGCCTGGGATTTCTGAACGTTGCATAGAGCTGTTATTCATGAACTTTAATCTGTACTCTGATTCCTAAAACGAACTTTCCTCACTATTAGTTTTTCACTCTATCTTTAGTACGCGGTACATGATTTTGTTACCCCATACTCTCCGCTTAAGACTGAGAGAGCCGCCTGGGGTACACACTGAGCAGCCGCAAAGACTCCATCAACACTCAAGTAGTGTGACAGGAGTGGATGTCAAAGGACTCCGCAGTTGAGATCCTAACTGATCAATTTGGTGCGTTACATATTAGTGGAACCCCCATGGATCCAGCGGAGCTCGCGCGGCACATGGTCGCCTTCACTGAGAGGGTGGAAACCCTTAACGTGACCGTACAGAATCTCCAATTGGAAAATCAGACGTTGCGAGATCTCGTCTCGTCGCGCACAGGACACCAGCACGATGGACCGGAACCCAAGGTCAGTCCACCTGAACTTTTCTCAGGAGACCGGAAGCAGTTCCGCGAATTCCTGAATGCGTGCAAGCTGATGTTTCAGTTACGCCCCCGGACCTATCCTACCGATAGAACCAAAGTACTCACCATGATCTCGTACCTCAGGGGGGAGGCCAGAGCATGGGCTAACACCTATTTAGAAAAGGAAGACCCGGTCTTGAATTCCTTTCCGCAATTTCTTGAAACAATGGCCCTCCTTTACGAGGACCACAACAAGCAGCTGACTGCGGAGACCGCCATTCGCACCCTAAAGCAAGGGAGAAGACCCGGAGACGGAACCTCAACCTCTGCTTATACTGTGCGTCGGCTGACCATTCGGTTGATGGATGTCCTGCCATAAGAAAGAAACATGAAGGTAAAATGATGACGTTCTGTAACTTAGGCAGAAAAGATAACAACACAAGTGGTTACATTTATACGTCTCTTACCTTACAGTGGGACCAAAACCGAACTATCGTTGATGCAATGGTGGACACGGGAGCTTCAGGGAATTTTATCGATAAGCATCTAGTAGAGAGAAATAAAATTCCCCATACAAGGAAAGATGTATCGATATCCGTGAGTTTTATTGATGGTACAACCTCTAGACCTATCCATAGCCAGACTTAACCCCTTTTGGTGACAAGCGAAAATAACCACACAGAATTTTTATCCTTTGATGTCATACACTCCCCTTCGTTCCCCATCATTCTAGGCTTGCCATGGCTCCGGTTACATCAACCAGTTCTCCTATGGGAACAGGGAGAATTGGGTTTACCTCACGTTATTGCAGGGAGACCTGTTTCCCTATTAAAACTCTCATGCATGTAGGGGTGAACCAGGTCCCTACCCAATACTCAGAGTTTTCGGAGGTATTTAGTGCAAAGATGGCGGAAACCCTACCGCCCCATAGACCCTACGATTGCCCCATAGACCTGCTGCCGGGCAGTGAAATACCCACAGGAAGAATCTACCCATTGGCACAACCAGAACTTGACCACCTCAAACAGTATCTCGAAGAGAACTTAAGGAAGGGATTCATTCGGCCTTCAACCTCCCCTGCAGCCGCAGGTATGTTCTTCGTAAGGAACAAAGACTTGAGCCTCAGACCCATCATTGATTACAGAGCATTAAATAAAATAACAATCAAAAACCGGTACCCCCTGCCGCTAATATCCGAGCTTATTGAAAGACTTCAAACATCAACTATCTACACTAAACTGGACTTGAGAGGCGCATACAACTTGATTAGGATTAGAACCGGGGATGAATGGAAAACTGCTTTCCGCACCCGGTACGGACTCTTTGAGTATATGGTAATGCCTTTCGGCTTGTGCAATGCCCCTGCCACATTCCAAAACTTTATCAACGACATATTTAGGGATCTACTAGATGTATGTGTTGTCATCTATCTAGATGACATATTGGTCTACTCCGATAACCTACAAGATCACAGGAAACACGTCCGTTGGGTACTTGCGCGATTAGCGTCCATCACTTATATGTCAAACCAGAAAAGTGTATATTCGAGACTACTACCCTTCCGTTCCTTGGTTATATAATCTCACCCAAGGGAATTCAGATGGATCAGTCAAAGATCACTTGCATCCAAAACTGGCCGATTCCGGACTCTAGGAAAGCCCTCCAGCGTTTCATAGGGTTCTCGAACTTCTACAGGAAATTCATCAAAGACTTCTCCGCTACCATCAAACCCCTAACCAGATTAACTAGTGTCAATACGAAATTTGTTTGGTCCATGGAGGCCCAATCAGCTTTTGAGTTACTTAAAGACAAATTCACTTCAGCACCAATTCTGACCATTCCGAATCCAAACTATCACTTTGTGCTGGAAGTAGATGCATCACAGGCAGCCATAGGAGCTGTTCTGTCCCAGCGGAGCTCCTTCTCATCCCCACTACATCCTGTCGGGTTTTACTCCCAGACTCTAAACACAGCTGAAATCAACTACCCCATAGGGGAAAAGGAACTTCTTGCCATAAAATGTTCCCTAGAGAACTGGAGGCACCTACTTGAAGGTTCAACACACCCCATCACAATATACACGGATCACCGTAATTTACAATACCTGAAAACCAGTAAAACACTGTCAGCACGTCAGGTACGGTGGAGTTTTTTTTGACAGATTCGACTTTCAAATTACTTATCGACCAGGCTCAAAAATGGGAAGGCTGACGCCTTATCACGTCTGGCTGAATGCCGCGCCGCAGTCACAGCCCCCACATGCATTATACCACCTAACAAAATTATCCTCGCCACCATCGAATTGGAAACCCAGCTTAAGGATGCTCTGAAAATTGACTGTGCTAACATCCCCCGGGACTTCGGAAAGACCAACGGGGTTTCCTCTACAAAAACAACCTACTGTACATACCAACTCCTCTCACCACCCAGGTAATCAAACTCTGCCATGACACACCCCTCGCGGGACACCCTGGCATTGCCAAAACCATAAACCTGATACGCAGGAACTTCTGGTGGCCAAAAATGACCAAAGAAATTAAGCAATATGTTTCCACATGTGAGACATGTGCCTCATGCAAAAGTGATAGAAATCGACCATATGGCCTTCTTATGAGTCTTCCTATCCCCAACAGACCCTGGGAATGGGTTTCAATGGACTTCATTGTAGAACTCCCCCGCTCCAGAGGAAACAACACCATCATGGTTGTAGTAGACCTACTAACTAAGATGGCACACTTCATCGCCCTCAAAAATTACCTTCCTCCAGTGAAACTGCCGAGGCCTTTCTGTCCAATGTCATAAAACTACATGGAATCCCTACCCAAGTTATATCAGACAGGGGTTCACAATTTATATCCAAATTTTGGAGAGCACTTTGTCTTAGACTCCAAATCGACCATAGAATGTCTACCGCCTACCACCCCCAAACTAACGGGCAGACGGAAAGGGTGAACCAATGTCTGGAACAATTTCTCAGATGTCACTGCTCATTCCTTCAAGATGACTGGGAAAGCCTACTCCCTCTTGCCGAATTCGCTTACAACAATTCTGTAAATTCCTCCACTCTACATAGTCCATTCTTTGCTAATTATGGATTCCACCCTAGGTCTCTCCCTGAAATCAGCCTTCCTACAAACGTTCCTGCCACAGATGATTATGTAACTACCTTGCAAACAACCCTCATGATGCTGAAAGACAACCTCCAACGGGCAAAGGAAAGGCAGAAGATCTACTACGACCGTCACAGAAGAGAAAATCCTCCTTATCAGGTTGGAGACTCGGTATGGCTGTCAACGAGAAACCTTCGGTTGGGGGTACCTGCTAAGAAACTGGGTAGGCAATTTTGGGTCCGTTTCTGATAGAAAGAATTATCAACCCCAACACGGTGAGACTTACCCTTCCTCCTCGACTACAGGTACATCCCACATTCCATGTATCGTTGCTAAAACCGTTTAGACCTAGCCCGTTCCCCTCACGGGTTCCTCAACCCTCCCCCGATAGATGTCCGTGGTGAGGAGGAATTTGAGGTTGAGCAGCTTCTCGACTCCAGAAGAAGACGGGGAGGATCCAGTACCTCGTTAGATGGAAGGGTTACGGGTCTCAGGATGACTCTTGGGAAGATGTGCGAGACGTCCATGCACCCAGACTCCAAAGGTTGTTCCACAGGAGATTTCCCGACCGACCCTCCCCTACTGGGGTACCCGGAGAGGGTCCCCTTAAGGGGGTACTGTAAGGATACGGTGGTTTGCGCTCCAGCCTGGATCCATGCCCTGTGTAACCATGACAACGATCGCTGTTTGCCTCCCAGGCTGGAAGCAGTGGCCGCTGGGCCGTCTAAGGTGGCTCCGCCCATCCACACTTGGTCAATAAATAGGAGCCAGGTGCTGCACAGGGTGTTCCACTAATGGAGTGCGCACCCTGCCTGCTCCATTCACCACGAGGACGCAAGCTCCTAACTACCTGCAACTCTGAACCTCCAGGAGAAACCCTCACCTACCTTATCCAGCTCCACCACTGCAGGATCCCTGCATGACTTCTAACAGCAAGTATCAGCCTGTCATTTTGTTCACTGACATTGCTCACTGAAAGGAAGGGACTCGCGCTGGTGACTATTAGTACTGCAGGCCTGGGATTTCTGAACGTTGCATAGAGCTGTTATTCATGAACTTTAATCTGTACTCTGATTCCTAAAACGAACTTTCCTCACTATTAGTTTTACACTCTATCTTTAGTACGCGGTACATGATTTTGTTACCCCATACTCTCCGCTTAAGACTGAGAGAGCCGCCTGGGGTACACACTGAGCAGCCGCAAAGACTCCATCAACACTCAAGTAGTGTGACAGGAGTGGATGTCAAAGGACTCCGCAGTTGAGATCCTAACTGATCAATTTGGTGCGTTACACCTTGCCACTTTGTGGCCTCCTCATGTTGTCGCCAACTTCTGAATATGTCATTGTGCCACTCTGAGGCCTCCTCATGCTGCTGCGAACTCCTGACTATGTCATTGTGCCACTCTGTTGCCTCCTGATGCTGCCATATCAACACTATATCACCGTGCCACTCTGTTGTATGATGCTGCTGCTTCTGCCATCTCTACACTATGTCACCTTGCCAATCTGTGGCTTTCTTATGCTGCTTCCACCTCCACACCTGTCATTGTGGCACTCAAAGGTCTCCTCAGACTGTAGCCAACTATATACTCTGTCATTGGGCCACTCGCTGGCATCCTCATACTGCTGCCAAATCCATGATTTGTCAGAAGGAAGGAAAAATAAGATGCATAACAGGTCCTGTCTGTGTAGCAGCTGTAAGGCCTGTAGTAATACTGATAGATTACTGAGCAAATGCTGAGTGAAGGCTTATGCTCCACAGACAGGATCCGTTTTTTTGTGGGTTATTTTTCTGATGGATCAGAGAAAGGGCAAATTAATCAGTGACGTCAACACAAACTTAATGCTGACACCCTCTCCACTCTGTATAGGAATCAGTCGGCACTCCGATACTCTGTAGCGTGGTGCTCGCGCCCTGGAATAAACTCCACGTGGATATAGAACAAAAGGACCGGCACTCACCAACTTCAAGTTACTTGCTTTTATTAGTCACATAGAGCAAGGTAATGTGACGCGGTGTTTCGGCTCAATATAATGAGCCTTCTTCAAACATGGAAGCCTTCCTCTCCACTCTGTCGAGGGTAAATACTTGTATAAGAGTTTTCATAGAATAGGGTCTGTAGACATCTATGTGGAATCAGCTGACAAAGGTGTAAAAGGAATGCGCTTCTTCTTGACGGTAACATCTACCTTTAAGGCTGAGTTGATACCTGAGTTATTTGGTCAGTTTTGGCCCCGTGACTGCCCCAATAAGTGAAGTGTGCAGTGATTCTAACAGCGACGCCTGTCATCTGCATGTCATACGAACTCACAGTATTATTTCACTACCCCAGCAGACTCCCTATGCGTGTTACTGCAAGGCAAAGTGTTCTACACCCCTACAAAGGCTCTCTGCAGCCCGGAAGTTGCCGCTATTTAATGTTATTCGCTGCAAATTAATTTTGATCAAAGCAAATTTTTCTGAAAATTTTGCGAACCGTCCGAATCGAATTTTTGAGAATTTGCTCATCTCTAATGGTGATATTATATTTATAAAGGTTTTTTATGTTTTACTACTTTTGGCACATAAAATCACTTTTTATTAAAGATAATTTATATTTTACATCACCATATACCAAAATTATTAACATTTTTTATTTTTTCACTAATGTAAAAATACATTTCACCAATGTAACATAAGTTAGGGCTTTTGTTTTGTGGAACGGGATGGAGTTTTTATTGGTACAATTTTGGGGTACATATGACTTTTTCATCGCTTTTATATCATCCGGTTCTTTAAACTCCACTTAGAACAGCAAGCCACAGGTAGAGCAAGCTCCGGAAGAGTTCAATGGTGTAATTCATAGCACCTGGAAGCACAAGCCACTTCCCTTAACCAAACAAAGAAAAAATAAGGTTTAAATGGCAGTACACAGCAGAGAAAAAAATGGGTCAAAAAGTCATTACCAAAATGCAAGTACTAAACTCTCAAGGACCTCCGCTTCAACCCTCACTCAGCTACCTGCATCCGATTGTTTACTATATATACAGTATATACACACACACAATGTATATAGGACATTTGGTCAGGAACAGGGGCGTAGCTAACGGCTCATGGGCCCTGGTGCAAGAGTTCAGCTTGGGCCCCCTTCCCTCAGTCCTTTGTGTGTCTTCTTATGTGGCACAAGGGTCTTTGGGCCCCCTCAGGCTCCTGGGCCCGGTAGCCCATGGTCAGGGATAATGATGTCCTCAATGCTGAGAAATACAGGCAGATACTTATCCATTACACAATACCATCAGGGAGATGTCTGATTGGCTCCTAATGTATTCTGCAGCAGAACAGGGACCTCAACATAAAGTCAATATCATTAAGAACTATCTTCAGCGTCAAAAAGAAAAGGGAGTCCAAGAAGTGAGGATATGGCCTGCACAAAGCTCCTGATTTCAACATCAAATCTGTCTGAGGACAGAAGGATCTGAACAAGCCTGCAACCATAGAAGATCTGTAGTTAGTTCTACAAGGTGCTTAGAATAAACTCATCACCAAATTCCTTTAAAAAACGTTATACAAGTGTACCTAGAAGAACTGATGCTGTTTTGAAGGCAAAGGGTGGTCACACCAAGTATAGATTGGATTTAGATTTCACTTCGTATTTTGTTAATGAAAATAAACTATTTTATCACTTCTATTTTTCTTAATCTTGTTCTGCAGCATTTTTCACACATCTGCCTAATACTATTGTACAGTATTGTGTGTGTATATAGCATATATATATATATATATATATATATATATATATAGTAAACCAAAAAAAAAGGCACTGCAGCACTCAAAAGCAGGTAATTCAACGGTGCAAATCCTCAAACCATGGGCCAAATGGTCAAATGTATAATCATCAAAAACAAGGCAGCACTCCAAGAATAGTGAAGAAAGTGGACCCTTAATTCACCCTTCAGCGACGTTTCAACCACTCAATGCGGTCTTTATCAAGCATAAACCAACAGTGTCCACTGGGCATATATATACCCATCATGCAAAGGGATAATTAATTGCCAATAAAGTAGAAAAATAAATCATACAGTGCTTACAATTGCATGTACAATTACAAAAATATCGTGATCATAAGGAATTCAAAGCTTGTATTAATGTGAAAAAATCCACCAGTGTGGAGAACTGGTAAATATCAAAATTCACCTAAACGTGTAAATCAATAGGTGTATTACACACCTGTGTAATAAAGTGAACATTAAAATCAGCCGCAGCAACTTAGTGTAATAATAAAAAAAACAACTTACACACTAGACGAGGAGGTACGGCGCCAAAGTCAGCGTCTGCTAATGGCTACTGCGCATGCTCTGGTGCCAAGCAACACGACGCTCAATCGTTCTGACGTCAGGCGACGCCCACCAAGGCACATGACATGTCACATGACATGAATTGGTCACGCGGCAGGCCAGGCCGAGGCAAACCATCGCGAGACAACCGAGCGTCAAGGCTGTCAGTGAAACGTCACACCTACAAGGCAGAGACACACGCTGCAGGCTGGAACATTACGCCGAATGTACAGACCCTGTCAGCGGTGGCTCAACATCATCAGGGGGACGCAACCATCGGGCCAATTGATTGGGCACCAGAAATAATCGGATCATATTGGGAACAAATCAAAATAATGATATATAGCCGGGAATTACTCCCAAAGTAACACATAGTAGTTATAGTAATACGTGGCTCCACGGGCTTAGAGAAGACCCCGTAGCTAGTGGCTACACCAGGGTCACTGGTCCTCACCTCTGCTACATTTGAGAGTCAGAGGGGGCTATTGTGGCTATATCAATTGACTTGATCATCACCACCAGCCTATTATGGGCCCAGGGTGCAAGACAGTGTCAATGTCATGCTCCTCTGGACCCAAAGTCTCCTCAACATATCCACAGGGTAAATGCTTATCAAGCCCTAGCCATAATGTCCATTGTAATTGTAAATTTGAACTGTGCCCAATGGATCCATCATGAAAAAGATGCATGACGCAGAAACATCTGGGGACGTCCTCCAAGTCATGGTGATAAACTTGATACAAAATCTAGAAAACAAGGAAAAATAAAATATTGGTTCTTTTGTCAATAAAACACAATATGGAGCTAATTTAAATAATGACACCATTGGTTGTCTCACGTATCAGGTGAAGTACCGGGAGAGGTACCCAGGGGGATAAGGTGTGCATACCAACCTCCCAAATCAAAAGGATGCCTATATGACACTACACTAAATTCCACATTTAGACCAACAGGTCTAAGGGTCTGAAGGCGGTAAATCCAATAAAGCTCTCTTTTTTGAGGGTTAACG
>JAKVIS010004848.1:0-13188 GCA_033119425.1 Bufotes viridis
CATGATATAGCGCTTTATCCTATCAACCAGACTCACATAATTCATGTGCTTAGTGCAATCCCAAAAGGACAAGTAATAATGAGAAGGTAGAACACATCAATAGGAGCTAAAAATAACCCCTAAATATATATCAGAATGAGAATCAAATGGTACAAGATCTAAACATAGTCCATAGAGAGTATATAGTAAAAATACAGACCAGTGTGTGGTTGGAGCCACACTGGTCTGTATTTTTACTATATACTCTCTATGGACTATGTTTAGATCTTGTACCATCTGATTCTAATTCTGCTGCTGTGATTAATTTTAAGATAATGTATTAATAAAGTTCTTTGATTATTTCGGATTGGTTATCTGGTTTGTTGGTATATTATTGGTGTATACTATTTCCTTGGAACCACACACTGACGTATATACTTGGAGCCAGTAATTTGTTTTTGGGGGACCTATATATGCTGGTTTAATTACATTTAACAATCCCCCAAAAAACCTTAAATTCCAACAGTGTGGAAAGTGAAAATACACAAACACTCCTTCTAACTCTGGCTGCACCGGGATCTCCGTGTGGACAAGAGACCATCACCAGAGCATCTTCTGGAGCAGGGACACAGGGGCTTTAACTAGCTGTGGGCTTTGTAATCCCGGACGCTGCAGGACTTGGACAGTTCAACTGGCAGGAAATCTCATGACCGGGTGCCACATTGGAGAGAGGTGCCCGGCCAAGTAGTTAAAGTTCTATACATCCTGTATGGGCAGAAAGACATTGGTTTGTGTTTAGGTGTTTATCCTACCTTAAAACTGGACATATCCCTATTACACCACTGTCTAAGGGCAACAATTTTCAGGAAAGACTTCCACCTACACAAGGTATCCCCCAAAATATATCCTGCCTAACTTACCATTTATAAGAAGAGCTTGTTGCATCCATTCAGTAACACTTAAATATATTTTCAAAGTGGACATTTAAAGTGTTTACTAATGATAAGCCTTACAAGCCTTAGGAGCATACTACCATCTAGCGGCAGTATTTGTTTACTGCACCCTCTGGAGCTCACTATATCCAGATGGCAGCTAATCCAGACACTTACCTTTCTAATCTATTTTCCTCATCTAATCTTCTTAAAACCAGAACATTTAATTCAGGACTTCTGACCTAATATCTCCTGGGTTACCTTGTGGTGTAGTCTAAACACTATCTCATCATTGAAGAAAAGATGTCTCCTTGAATTTTCCCATATGTTTTCCAATTTAGCTCTTCATTTCAAATACCTAAAAGCACAATGATCAAATAGAGAAAAGAAGTAGCAAACAAATTCAGTCACACCTACAAAACAATATCTGTAAAATGGGATTTGGGTAGTGTTGAGCGAACAGTTCGAGCATCGTTCGGGTTCGTACCGAATTTTGGGGTGTTCGGGACACGGACCCGAACCCGAACATTTTCAAAAAAGTTCGGGTTCGGGTTCGGTGTTCGTCGATTACTTCCCGCTTTCTGAAGGGCTGCACAGCAGCCAATCAGCTAGCGTTTTACTTCTGCTCCTAAGAGCCCATCACAGCCATGCCTACTAATGGCATGGCTGTGATTGGCCAAGATGCAGCATGTGACCCAGCCTCTATTTAGCTGCAGTCACGTAGCGCCGCATGTCACACTGCTCTGATTAGTGTAGGGAGAGGACTCAGCTTCTGTCAGGGCGAGATTAGGCAGGTTAAAGTCAGCAACAGCACCTAATGAACGGATCGATTTACAGCTGAGAATCATTGAACTTCTGCTAGTTACTTGCTCGCTGGTTTTTAGGCTGCACAGAGCGTTTTTCTGTCACTTATTTTCGCCAGAAGAAGCTGCCACCAAGTCCATCAATCCATCAATACTAGTTTTTTTTTTTTTGCTATATCCTACATCAGGGGCTTGGCTGTGCTAATTGTCACCCCTAGAAACTCAGGAAAGAAATTTCTATATTTTATTAAGGGGTTAAATACAATTGCCCAAATACCAATCCCCTAAATCTGGTGTTCCAGCTTTGGTTAGACAAGTATAATACTGTCTGCTGTCTGGCAAAGGATAGATTATTTTCTGGGGTTAAATTCAATTGCCAAAATAGCAATACCATAAATCAGTGGTTTCAGCTGTGGCTGGCAAAATAGAATAGTGTCCGAGGTAACGCACACACGTACAGGCACACATACACGATTCTTGAATAGTTGTATTATCGCGATAATAAAACTAACAGTGTAAAGTTGACTGTATTGCTCTAAGTTATATTCGCGTACGAATGTAACTTCTATTACAGCACACCAATACTAAAACTGACTAAGAGACAGCTTTAAGTTCTATTCGACGCGATTGCAACTTTGGAACTTAAAGTGGTGTACGATTTTAAAAGTTGAGTACTAAAAGTTGGAATCGCAATGCGATTCTTATGTATTTGCTTAATCGCATTGCGATTACAACTTTGAGCTACCGATCACCATAGGAACGCCTCCTCCAGTAGAATGTACTGTCGGATGTGAGAATTAAGCTGAAATCGCAATGCGATTATTATATATCTGCTTAATCGCATTGCCGTTTCAACTTAGCATTGCTAAATAATTCCATCCATATTCGTTAACTTACAGACTCAGTAAGTTAACGATATGGATGGAATTATTTAGCAATGCTAAGTTGAAATCGCAATGCGATTAAGCAAATATATAAGAATCGCATTGCGATTTCAACTTAATTCTCAGATCCGACAGTACATTCTACTGGAGGAGGCGTTCCCATGGTGATCGTTAGCTCAAAGTTGTAATCGCAATGCGTTTATTGCGGTATATTATCCCACTGGGTGTCTTTTACAGCCTTTTTAGTGCCCAAAAGTTCGGGTCCCCATTGACTTCTATGGGGTTCGGGTTCGGGATGAAGTTCGGGTTGAGTTCGGATCATGAACCCGGACATTTTCCGGAAGTTCGGCCGAACCTCTCGAACCCGAACATCCAGGTGTTCGCTCATCTCTAGATTTGGGCAAATTCATTAAGAAAAGCTTTGGCACAGTATCTGCATCATCTGCCAAAATGTCACTCACATGTGGACATGGACCACAGGGCAAAGGAAGAGTCCCCTCTGGCTCTACTTTAACCATCTCAAAATTATTAGTGCAAAAAGCTTTGGCTAAGGCCTTGGAACCCATTGCTAAAAACCTTAGCGATATTAAACAAGATGTGCAACACATTGGCACTCGAGTTGGAGACACAGAAAGAGCACAAAGATCCATTACTGAACATACTGAAGTGGTGGCACTGGCTAACCATTTCAAGCTATGCCAGGAATACGTCAACGCTGCTTTTGATCACCTGGAGGACCAAAAGAATCGAAGCCACAGAAATAACCTCGACATTCATGAAACGATCCTCCTGAAATCTATTCCTGACACCTTGAAATAATTTTTCATGTCTTTGCTAGGCAAGGACTATCCTAAACAGATTATAATAGAAAGAGCACATGGAGCTCTTCAAGGAAAGCCCAAACCTACAGAGCGATCATATGAAGACTACTGGACTTCAGAGTAAAAGAGGCGTTACTACATTGTGCCAGAGACAGAAGTGATCTATCATTTACAGCCAATAATGTGTCTTTCTTCCAATATTTAGCTCCTATCACTCTCAGAAAAGGTGTACATTGACGCTACTAACCAACTTCCTAGAGAACATCCCTAAGGGTACTTTCACACTAGCGTTGGTGCGGATCCGTCTGTTTATTTGTACAGACGGATCCGCACCTCTAATGCAAACGTTTGTATCCGTTCAGAACGGATCCGTTTGCATTAGCTTTAAAGAAAAATGACAAAGTCAAAAACGGATCCGTTTTGACTTACATTGAAAGTCAATGGGGAACGGATCCGTTTTCAAATGCACCATATTGTGTCACTGACAACGGATCCGTCCCCATTGACTTACATTGTAAAAAAAAACGGATCCGTTAGGCTCCGCCTCTTCAGACGGACACCAAAATGCTGCATGCTGCGTTTTGGTGTCCGCCTCCAAAACGGAATAGAGGCGGAACGGAGCCTAACTGATGCATTCTGAACGGATCCTTATCCATTCAGAATGCATTGGGGCTTAACTGATCCGTTTTGGACCGTTTGTAAGAGCCCTGAAACGGATCTCACAAACGGAATCCAAAACGCTAGTGTGAAAGTACCCTTACAGATGGCTCTTCTTGTTTGGCCTCGCTACAAATATAGAGGGCCACAGATTCATAATCCATAAACATCTCACTGAACTTTTGGACACATTTGACAGGGTAAGGGCTTGTTCACTTCACCATTATGTATTCCGTTATGGCTTTCTATTATAAAATGGTTATAACAGAAAATAACAGAATCCATAAGACAGAAATCAAAATGGAAACCTTTAGAGGCATTCCGTTTTGATCCGTCATAATAGAAATATATAGGCAAGCATAGGGGGCACTCTCTCGGAAGTTTCCTCCCGATGGATGATTTTAACTCTATATGTTGAAACTTTTCAAAAACTCTCCCATGCAGAGGTTCTGATACCTGATTAGAGATCTTCCTCAAGAAATACCTTTAGCCCCTAAGACGCTATCCACTATGTATGGCTGGCTTCTCACCTGGGAATCCCAATGTCACGCCTCAATATATTACCAGATGGGAAGAGGAAACAGGCATGTGTATATATTCTTTTTGGATCCCATGTTTTCTCATTATGTATAGAACTGCAAGAATTTTTCTTTTTTTTCTGCTAGAACAGTGGGACAAAACACCTGTATGGCTTCACCGGATAAATCCTGACATATCAAAGACATGTTGGAGATGTCAAAGGAATAAAGGCAAATTTTCTCACATTTGGTGGCACATTGCCTCCTAAGTAAAGACTACCAGAAGGTGGTAGGATTAACTATTCAAGAGATTTGCTCCATTTTGGTTTCTCTAACATCTTACCTTGGTGCCCTTCCTTTTCATTCATACCACAAAAGCATAATCTCCCCGCATTATGATTATCATCTGATAAATTGTTGTTACTGCTCTCGTGGAGATGCACAATCCCACCAACAAGGTTATTCAAATATATTGTCTTGAAGAACTGGCTCATTAGGAGTCTATGTTACCATGTTCTTCTTTACTCTAAAGATAGTTCTTAATGACATTGGCTGTATGTTTTAGTCACTGTCCTGCTGTAAGATAAATATAAATTTAAAGAGTCTCTGTACTTTCACACAATTTAATAGAGAATGGTGCAACTAGCAAAGTTCTAAATCATTTTATGTAAAAAATCTGCCTGCATCCACCTAAAAAAAGCTGTTGTCAGACGAGATCCGTCCCTGGTAACAGAGACTCAGAAGACGTTTGAGAGGAAGTGAGGGGTAACAGAGCTAGCTGAGATCCTGAGCCTGATAAAAGAAATGCTTCTACACATCTTCTGAACATCACAGGAGCCTCTTGCCCTTCTGTAAGTGTGATTTCCCCCTTATTACCTGTTATGTGAGCTCCACAGCTGAACAGAAACATAATGGGATAGGATGTCAAAGCAGTACAGTTCTAGCAGATTTCAGAGAGGGGGTACACCCCTGCTTGTGAGAGGAATACATCTAGCTGTGCAGCAGAAACATACAATAATATGGATGAAAAAGATGACATTCGGGAAGCAAAAAAAAGACCTGCTCCTTCATAGTTATGATTGTACAATGAACCACAGCTATTATGCGAACTTTTTTTTTTTTTTTTAAACTCAGGTACGCTCTAAACTAACTATAAACAATTATTATTATTATTTTTGAAAACGTTACTTTGCAGCCTAAAACTTCATGCAAAGTACTTTATATATAACTATAGGTAACTCTTTTGTGATAGGAACAGCAGTCACATCCAAATATACTCAGTTTTTTCCAATTATGCCAATGTGCAAATATTATACGTACTGCAGCGCCTGCTGTGTGGATATCATTTACAGCCTTAGGGCAAAGGTCTTACATATACACAATTCATTCATATCATATGAACCCAAAAGTTACCGTAAGTTTTAACCCACCATTCAGTCTATTTATTCCCCTTGTCACAGGCCTTGCCACAATGTGAAGCCAGAGTGTAAAAACTAGAATATTCCCTGGAGGGTGCACATCCATATATTTTTTTTTAAACAATCTATTTATACAGTATGTAAATGAAGAAATGACAACCGCCACACAGCTAAGGATCGATGGCCGTTTTATTAAACATTTCAAACAACGTATTAAAAAGTGCAGGGGCAGAATGAGAATTTAAAGTGGCCCTGGAAAAAAAAAAGAAAAGTGGCCCCATTTTGTAGGCAGGTCCAAATTAACAGAAGGCGGGGTCAAGTAGGCGGGGTCAACAATACCATAGTGCAAAATACCGCCCCAGCAGAACCAAATAACACAGTGTAGCACAATATACTGCTCAAAAGATGGCTCTCTGTGGTGGCCATAAAAATCTACACCCTTTAGTTCTCCTCCAGTTGAAAAATATAAAAATAAAATATGAAAAGCAAAACTATTTTTTCCTTTTACATTTTCACAGATATAACAAATAAAAATAATAAAAAAAACTATAATAAAAATGGCATTAAAAATAAAGCACAAAGTATGATACAAAAATTATTTAAATAACCGAACAAAAATTGTACGGTTTTCGAAGTCACATGAACCAAAATGAGTGTGGTCAGGAAGGTGGGTGGTAAATGGGCGAGTCTTGAACTGGTTAATTAAAGTAGTATTCCAGTTGGAAAAAGGTATCCCTTTATCCACAGGATCGGACCTCTGAGACCCTCACTTAAAACCATAATACCCCGCGAGAACCTGCAAAATGAACCTCTTAGTGACCAGCCTGTTTTGGGCCTTACTGACCAAGTGTTTTTTATCCTATTTTCATTGTCGCGTTCCAAGATCTATAACTTTTTTATTTTTCCATCAATATAGCTTTATGAGGGCTTGTTTTTTGCGGGACAAGTTGTAGATTTTAATGGGGTACACATAACTTTCTGATTAACTTTTAATAACTCTTTCTGGGAGGAAGATGGGAAAAATAGCAATACTGCCACTGCGTTTTTACGTTATAAATTTTACGGCATCCATTTTTCAGTATAAATAACATAATATGTTTATTTTCCAAATACCAAATACATATAGTTTATTTTACATTTTACTACTTTTTTGCAATAAAACCCCTTTTTTAAAAGAAAAAATGTTTTTGCGTTGCCACTTCCCAAGACCCATAACTTTTTTATTTTTATTTCTATGGAGTTGTGTGACGACTAGATTTTTGAGGGACAACTTGTATTTTTCATAGGTATCATTTTGGAGTAAATGGCACTTTTTGATCGCTTGTTATTATGTTTTTTCAGTGGATTTCTTTTATTAAATAAATTTGTTTTTTTTTACTTTTTTTTTATCACTTAATAGTTCCACAAGGGGACTATAACAGACAGATTTTTGATTGCTTTTAAAATGCAATGCATTATCCCTATAGTGCATTGCATTTTAATGGCAATGCTATTCTAACATTGACCAGCAGGCTGCGCCAGAGAGTTGCAACCTGCTGGAAATTTCTGAAGGCTGGTCTGGGGCCTACATCAGATCCCTGCCAGCCTTCATGCACATCGGCACCCCGTGATCGCAATTGCGGGGTGCCGATGGGAGACAGAAGGAGTCCGCTCCCTCTATCAGAATTTTACATGCAACAGGCGCCATTGCCCGCGGCATGTAAAGTGTTAAACAGCCCGGATCGGCACTCCTGCCGGTCAGGACTGTTAGAGCAGGGCTCCGGCTCTCATGTGAGTGCCGGGTCCCCGCTCCCTGCTGCACGGGGGACCCGTACAGCGCTTAGACTGGGCCGCAGTAAAACAGCGTATGGGTGGTCACTAAGGGGTTAATAGAGCAGCAGGTCAGGCATGCGCTCTGCTGCTCCATTCATCTCTGTGGGACTTCAGTTACATAGCAATTTTGCGCCCGGCATGTTTTTCAAGCCCAAGTATCACACTGTGGATTTCTTGCTTTTCTTGGGTCATGGTCACAAAATCACAGGCGACCTCATTCATTTCTATGGCTGCCTTACTACACTGCGATACTTGTACCGAGCCCATAATTGCCATGTAGCCAAACTATTATGGAAATAGCCGACTGCTTGCAGTTAAAACTTCTCCATGTTTGCTGTGAAATGTAAACATAAGTGAGAAAATCATGTTTTATTCATGCACACAGCATATGCTGATAAAGCCCAAGGGCCCTGGCTCATCAGCGGCAACATCTTCAAAACCTCTACCCTCTGCTCTTGATAGACATCACCAAGAAAGGACATCAAATGATGTAGGTGACATCAATCAAGACTGGAGCAGAGGGCTCAGCCTTGCACTGAGGAATGAAGACCCAGCATACCTATTAACATTGTACCTGGTAAATTCAGAATATTTAAGCCCCACCCACAGAAACATCCTAAAACCCATGAAAATTGCCCCATAACTACCCATGAAATTACTGTCGCATGGCGCATGGCCAAAATTAGCTTTGCTATGCAGCCCCATTCATTATAGTTACACCCATCCACATGCCCATCATATAATAGCCCATCCTTAGTACCTGTGATTTAGCATGATGGATTGTCGGATGAACAATGATTCAGTTGGCAGTGATCAGCCCTGAATGACTCAGTAACATGCATGATTGGTTTTGCTAAACATACATGTTATGTATATTCATGCAACCTTCATATGTGTATATATATATTTGTCCCCTCTATGTTTGTTTCTTATTTTTTTTAAGATTTTTTTTATCACAAAAAATTACCCCCCCCCCCTTACCAATGGCACCGTAGGTAGCCAGAAACTCTGCTTACCCCTTGTCCTGTCTCTGATCTTTCGTAACAAATGTTCCTTCTGGTACATTAGTATTCTCCACTCTGTGTCTCTCCAGCTGGTAAAAAAAACAACTTCCACCATGTCTAACAGTCATGGACTGTTAGGGCATGCCAAGAACTGTAGTTTTGGAACAGCTGGATAGCCATAGGTTGGAGACCACTATGTTGGAAAAAATCAGGAGAGGAGAAGCATTTATTTATGCAGGTTACCAGGTGACTGATCTTACAAACTCAAACTATGAGGGGAAGTTGGTTTCTCAAAGAAGAATGGTGACCAACCTGCCCATGTCGGACTAGAGGCAGTAGAGGTATCTGCCATCAACCTTGCAGATCAAAAATTACACATCTCCCAGAAACCACTTTTCCACACTGTGAATGACCTGGTAAACTGGACTTTCTCTGAGGATTTTACATATTTTACAGTACACATATGGTGGAAATTTACGATTAATGACACGATAATGAAATCTCCAGTTGAAATACTTCCTGTACTTCTCATCATCCTTGTCCAGCTCTAGAAGATAGGCAGCCAATTCCTTAGGACTTGGAAAATCAGCGACGTGAATGAAGGCATCTCCAGGGACAAAACGCTCATAGTTCTTCCGAGATGTTCCCAACACAACTGGAACTGCCCATGATCCAAAAGCATTGGACCACAACTTTTCGGTAATATAATCCTTGTAGATTATATTTTCAAAGGCCAGGTAGAACTTGTACTGAGATATGGTGGCATAGAAATCATCCCAGCTCAGTTTCTTGTGTTTTGCTCCATATACATCAATAGTGATGTGTTTCTTTAGATCCTCATAATATGCAATGCGGGGGGCACCAGGGTACCACTTACTGACAACCCAAGAGACCAGCTTGGATTTTTGGGGAATGGTAAAGTTTTGCCCTTTCTTCTTTAATGGCTCTATCTGACCGTATGGATAATGTATATCTGAATCACGCCGGAAGGTCATGGTCATGTTGAATAGGTTATCCAACATTTTCAAGTTCTGGATAATCTGTGGTGGCTCCATATTGTACCAGATCCAATGCTGAAAGTTAGGTTTTGGCTCTTGAGGCAAAGACTTTTTGTCATACATAATATCTGCATGATGAATGAGGACAGCATCGGCAACACCATATAGACTTCTATCTACTGTCAACTTGCATCCAAATATACCATATTCATGACACTTATCCAATGGGGCTGTATACCCCCAAGGCCACTTCCAAATGAGGACAACAATGTCCTCCTCGTGTTTCTTTGGGGCGACTGAGTTTTTAATTGCTGTTGTGTTTTGAGTCTCTTTTCCAAGACAAATGCACTTTTGAAGAGTTGTTGACACCCTGGAGGTGATGTTTTCACGTTTCCATATGAAGCATAAGAGGAAGAGAATAAGAAAGAGGGACAATAAGTTTAGATGCTTGTGGTTGACTAGAGCTATGATCATCATTAGTCTGTATGGAGATGGAGAATACAAGTGTTAGTTTTGCATAGGTCAATATCCATGAGGAAGCAAATATGAGAACATTTTAATAATATAACTTGACTTTTGTTATATGCTTAAAGGGTTTTTTCCAAGTTCCAGCCCCGAAAAAATTGCCTAAAGATGTTCCCATGATGTACCCAATATGATAAACCCGTACTAATACCAGTTTTTGCGCATGCATGGAACAAGGAAAATATAGCAAGGACCTCACATGCACACTCTCCAGATCTAGACTACATGGCCCTGAAACGGGACGCCATTAATTTATTTTTATTTATTTGTATATTTTTATTAACAGAAAAAGATTACAAAATAATTTTCTATACAACTTACCTAATCTTAAACATTTTACAATTCTTATTACCACCCCAAAACTCCCCCCCCCCCTTCCTTGCGATGCGTCTCCTATCCCCTCTGTCAACCAGGATGGAATAGGGATAACAGTGGGGTGAAGGCATTAAGACTTAAAACTTCCAAATCCCCCAAACCTTATTCCATTGCTCCTCAATATTTCTTTTTTTATATAAGATTCTTTCATATCTACACAGACTAGGAGCATTTCGTGAAAACCAACCTCGTGTGATTAAAAGTTTTGCCAAAAAGAGTATTTTAAATCAAAAGGTCTCTTTTATACTTATCACAAATAATTTGAGAAAAATCAACCAGGATCCAACATTCCACCATATATGAAATCACTATTTTCAGTTTCTGGGTAATAAGTTCAGCTATTTCCTCCCAATATTCCGTTAGTACTTCTCAACCCACATTTATTAATTTATTGAGCCATACTGGTGTGACATAAACTCTATGTATAATATTGAATTGAACTAAAACATGATTAAAATTATATGACACTAACCTTAAATTAGTCATTATTTTTCCCCAATCATCTGGTTGGATCCCTAAAACAGATTCCCAAGCCTTTTGTCCAGTGGAACGTATACTATTAAATAGTGCTTCAAGAAGTAATTTATAAAGTTTGGAAATTTTAAACTTCTGCCCTAAATTTCCTATCAAATCATTCAAAGGTGTAAAAGTATCTAGCTGTACCAAAAATTTCCCCTTTACACTGCAAAGTGCAAAACATAACTGTAAGTATCTAAACCAAGATAAATTAATGATATGCTCTCTTTGTATCAACTCCAAAAAAGGAAGTATATCTCCATTACTCACCACTTGTGCAACATACAGAATATTGTTTTTTTTTTTTGCCAGTATTTATCTTCATCTAAATCATCCAACTCCTGTAGATAATAATTATGCCAGAAAGGCGTACAGTGGAGAGATCCCCTGATTCCCAGCCAACCTCTAATACTGCTCCACGTAAATAACTTTCTAGCTTCCCTAGAATCCTGTTGAACTCTGGATTATAACCCAGACTCTAATAGTGTTAATATATCATATGTAGATCTACTCAACAAATTCCTACAAAGTGGACTTTTCTCCCAGTGGTTATAAAGCCATAGCTGTGAAGCTATAAAGTAGCCCTTGAAATAGGAAAGTTTCAGCTCTCCCTGTTCCAGCGGCTTATAAAAATATTTCAGTTTAAGCCTCACCCGCTTTCTTCCCCACATCAGATCATTAATAATTCTCTCAGTTAACTTAAAAAATGTATCCTCAATCCACAATGGGGAATTCCTAAGAATAATATAGAAACACAGCGGCTACACCTGACACAACACCACGGAAATGAGGTGCTGCTCACCCCTTAGCTTATACCCAAAAGACTAATAAGTGTGAGAAAACAAATTGTTGATAGGGGGGCACACTCTTCATCGGCAGCAAAAAATGGACAGTTTAATGATGGCAACTAAAATACAGTAATGGCAAATAAAATAGCAAATAAAAAATACAATGGTACAATATTATAAGCAGCTAAAAACAATAGTACTCGCGATGGCCAGTACTCTGAGTATTGGATCAATACACTGGTCGGTGTATGAGGATATTCCACCTGATTTAGGGTGGTAGAAGAACCTAAATGTCAGTATAAACACCAGTGTCCGTTAGAAAATGAGGTCCCAAGCTGGATATGGACCTGAAAAATTACCTCAGTGCTGGCAAGGTAGGGTAATGACACAGTTTATAATGCGCATGGGATAAGTCCTCTTTAATCCCAACTCTGCGCTCCTTAAACTTTAGTAGTTCTGCTTAGTTACTGTAGCGACATAGACAGACATGGACTTCTTACCACCTTCTGCCCATTAGTTTCTTCAGCGCGGCTGGCGTGTACTCCGTCTAACACCTGCTGCGTCCCGCGTGGTGTCCTGGGCCGTATCGCGGCGTCCCACGTGACCCTGACGTAAGGCGCGTGCCGAGGGTGGGGAGTCACAGACTCTTAAGGGTCCTAGTGCCGGACCTTCCGCGATATATCACATGGAATTAGATGCTTTAGGAACAAGTAGTGGTATTGTGATCTGATGACTTGCATATACTCAGCGGCGGTACTTTAACACTGTGATCTGACCCAAACGCATTTCGGGGGACAGCCCCCTTACTCAGTGGATAGCCACAGTGATTGCAGTGAAGATTTATATAGGGTCCAACAGTTGATAAAATCACAATTCAGTGGACGTAAAGACCAGGAATAGATCTACTAATCACCTGATCTTATTACAGTATACATATCCATAAATAACATAATATTACAAATTTGAAAAAATTATTTAAAAAATTATTTAAAAAGAATATAAACATGGAGTGGTTCTCATACAATTCACTGTAATATGAATATGTGATCATTTTAAAAAATATTTTAAAAAAAATTCTCTTTTGGACCAAACCAACAATGGATTATTTAGTCTAAAGTGTTCTGTGCATAATGGCAACATGATATCGTACTTAATTTA
>JAKVIS010004849.1:0-13177 GCA_033119425.1 Bufotes viridis
ATTTGTCTCTGCTTGGAAATAGCCCCGTGCAGCACAGCCAGAGAGCGGGGAGCGCAGTATCGCTTTAAGTTTAGAAGGCGCGGTCATGCAGGGCCGCGGTCATCGTCTACTAGGCCCGCCCCTCACGCTTCCGCCCCAGACTCCCAGTGAAGAGGGCTGTCCTCAGCGAATCGGCGTACCGCTCGGGCTCCTCATCGGCGTCTCCTCCTCAGACTCTGCACTGCAGGACAAGGTGAGATGCTTAGGGGTTACAGGTTTCGAGGAGCTTGTGTTTAAGTGTGCCCTCAAAAATTTCCCCTTCTACTAGCTGACTTCTTAGCCGCATTAGTGCCAGATTTTTTTAGCTGAAGTGCTCTCTTATCTGTCAGGGTACCAGTATGAACCTGAGCCTCTAGCGGCTGCTTAGGCTAAACTTTGCATAGAGGAAAGCACTGCATGAAGCTGGACTTCAGAACTCTAGAACATGGGGCTGCTACTATATATGCAGAGTAGACCCAGGAGTTGATGAAGCCACAGGTGGCGTTTTCTTTATAAGTTATCATTGCATCCAAGAAAGGCACAGCTTTTGGTGGAGTATAAGATGCTGCTTTTCCCACTGTTCTTTCTATAGACTTGTTGCTGTAAGGCTGAGTAGCAAAAGCATTACAATATGATCACAAGCTTCCTAAAAGAATCATGCACTGCAAGTCCTGGGGTTGTTTTAACAGAGGCTGGCATTGCTGTATCCAGAACAAAAACGCAGGCGTGGGGCAACCTAATAATGACAGGGGAGATAATGACAAGAGGGGAAAGATAATGGGGGAAGGGGAGATAATTGACAAGAGGGGGAAGGATAATGACAAGAGGGGAAGGATAATGACAAGAGGGGGAAGGATAATGACAAGAGGGGAAGGATAATGACAAGAGGGGAAAGATAATGACAAGAGGGAGAGAGAGATGACAAGAGGGAGAAAAGAGGCTAAGGGCGTTGTAGTGATGCGGGGACTGCAGAGGCTGAGCGTAGCGGAGGTTGTAGTGCTCAGTAAAATGTCATGGTGCCCGCTAGCGTTTGTACCCTCCGAACCCCTGCCCTCCTCCTCCGACCCTCTGCCTTCCCTCCGACCCAGTAATCCTTGTAAGGTTTCACATGTCATGGCGGCCACAGTGGCGATCACTTGGACGCTGGCAGCGTCTGGCGCGGCCCTATAACCTACTGAGGCAGGGAAGCATTATGGGGGCACTATGGAGAACAGGGGAAGGAACACTATGGGGGCATCTACTGGGAGCCCTATGTACTGGCATGCATTATTGGGGGCTCTATGGAGAAGTGGGGGTGTAGGCACTATGGGGGTACCTATTGAGCTTTATAACGCGGCTCCACCTGGCTCCTAACTTCTTTTAGCTGGCTCCTAGATTCCACGGAAATTTGTCAAGCCCTGCTTTAATGTATATGCCATAATGGGGCAGTTCCGACCCCCTCGGGCCGACCGGCAGCTCCACCCAGGAGTCACCACACACACACACCTGCTGGGCTATCTTTCCAGTACACTGGCTGCACCATGTGAGGAGACAGGAGCTCTGCTGGTTCAGCCGCTGACTGCCTGGCTGCGCTTCTGCCCGACTTCCGGCCTGCACAGGAGGCGATGTTCACACTGCGGTAAGCAGCCCAGGCGATGCTGCCCGGGCTGTGTATAAGAGGAGAATCGCGGCGCCACCTAGCCCTGCTACTTGCCCGCAGGGCTAGGCCTACCTGCCCAGACTACCTGCCCGGGCGCGCAGAGCTGCATGTCCCGAGGCGTCGGGCGATCTAGGAATTCCACACCCCTGATATATATACTACAGAGAACAGTATACTGTATATACACTACAGAGGACAGTATACTGTATATACACTACAGAGGACAGTATACTGTATATATATACTACAGAGCACAGTATACTGTATATATACTACAGAGGACAGTATACTGTATATACACTACAGAGGACAGTATACTGTATATACACTACAGAGGACAGTATATATACTACAGAGGACAGTATACTGTATACATACTACAGAGGACAGTATACTGTATATACACTACAGAGGACAGTATACTGTATATACACTACAGAGGACAGTATACTGTATATACACTACAGAGGACAGTATATACATACTACAGAGGCCAGTATACTGTATATACACTACAGAGGCCAGTATACTGTATATACACTACAGAGGACAGTATACTGTATATACACTACAGAGGACAGTATACTGTATATACACTACAGAGGACAGTATACTGTATATACACTACAGAGGACAGTATACTGTATATACACTACAGAGCACAGTATACCATATATATATATACTACAGAGGACAGTATACCGTATATATACAGGGGTGTGGAAATTTAAAAAAACTACTTGTCGGAAGGACTAAGCGGGGGCTCAATCTACTTGTCCCTCATGACAATCTACTTGTCCTGAACTTCTACTGTATGGGGGCGGGGGCCACAAGGAGACTTTCTACTGTATGGGGCGGGGGCCACAAGGAGATGTTCTACTGTATGGGGCGGGGGCCACAAGGAGATGTTCTACTGTATGGGGCGGGGGCCACAAGGAGACGTTCTACTGTATGGGGCGGGGCCACAAGGAGACGTTCTACTGTATGGGGCGGGGGCCACAGGAGACTTTCTACTGTATGGGGCGAGGGCCACAAGGAGATGTTCTACTGTATGGGGCGGGGGCACAAGGAGACGTTCTACTGTATGGGGCGGGGGCCACAAGGAGACGTTCTACTGTATGGGGCGGGGGCCACAAGGAGACTTTCTACTGTATGGGGCGGGGGCCACAAGGAGATGTTCTACTGTATGGGGCGGGGGCCACAAGGAGGCGCTCTACTGTATGGGGGTGGGGGCCACAAGGTGACGTTCTACTGTATGGGGCGGGGCCACAAGGTGACGTTCTACTGTATGGGGGCAGGGCCACAAGGAGAGGTTCTACTGTATGGGGCGGGGGCCACAAGCAAACGTTCTACTGTATGGGGGCAACCACGCCATACTGGGGCAGTGAATCCCTTTAATGTATAATATATACATTAAAGGGATTTACTGCCGCAGTATGGCATGTACATTAAAGGGATTCACTGCCCCAGTATGTCATGTACATTAAAGGGATTCACTACCCCAGTATAGTATATACTATATTGCATACTGGGGCAGTGAATCCCTTTAATGCAGGGCTCGACAAATCCCAGGCGCCAGGTCGCCACGGCGACCAGAAATTGTGCCCTGGCGCCTGGGTATTTGTCTCTGCTTGGAAATAGCCCCGTACAGCACAACCAGAAGCGGGAGCGCAGTATCGCTTTAAGTTTAGAGAAGACGCGGTCATGCAGGAGCCGCGGTCATGCGTCTACTAGGCACGCCCCTCACGCTTCCCGCCCCAGACTCCAGTGAAGAGGAGCGCTGTCCTCAGCGAATCGGCGTACCGCTCGGGCTCCTCATCGCGTCTCCTCCTCAGACTCTGCACTGCAGGACAAGGTGAGATGCTTGGGGTTACAGGTTTCGAGGAGCTTGTTTTAAATTGTGCCCTCCAAAATTTCCCCTTCTACTAGCTGACTTCTTAGCCGCATTAGTGCCAGATTTTTTTAGCTGAAGTGCTCTCTTATCTGTCAGGGTACCAGTATGAACCTGAGCCTCACAACAGCTGCTTGAGCTAAACTTTGCATAGAGGAAGAAAGCACTGCATGAAGCTGGACTTCAGAACTCTGGGAACATGGGGTGCTACTATATATGCAGAGTAGACCCAGGAGTTGATGAAGCCACAGGTGGCGTTTTCTTTATAAGTTATCATTGCATCCAAGAAAGGCACAGCTTTTGGTGGAGTATAAGATGCTGCTTTTCCCACTGTTCTTTCTATAGACTTGTTGCTGAAGGCTGAGTAGCAAAAGCATTACAATATGATCACAAGCTTCCCTAAAAGAATCATGCACTGCAAGTCCTGGGGTTGTTTTAACAGAGGCTGGCATTGCTGTATCCAGAAAAAAACGCAGGCGTGGGGCACCTAATAATGACAGGGGGAAGATAATGACAAGAGGGGGAAAGATAATGGGGGGAGATAATGACAAGAGGGAAGGATAATGACAAGAGGGGAAGGATAATGACAAGAGGGGAAGGATAATGACAGGGGGAGATAATGACAAGAGGGGAAAGATAATGACAAGAGGGGGAAGAGAGAGAATGACAAGGGGGAAAGAGCTGGGCGTTGTAGTGATGCGGGGACTGCAGAGGCTGCTGGGGGTTGTAGTGCTCAGTAAAATGTCATGGTGCCCGCTGTGTTTGTACCCTCCGAACCCTCTGCCCTCCTCCTCCGGACCCCTCTGCCTTCCCCTCCCGACCCAGTAATCCTCTGTAAGGGTTTCCACATGTCATGGCGGCCACAAGTGGCGATCACTTGGACGCTGGCAGCGTCTGACGTGTCATATAACCTATTGAAGAGGGAAGCATTATGGGGGCACTATGGAGAACAGGGGAAGGAACACTATGGGGGCATCTACTGGGGGCCCTATGTACTGGCATGCATTATTGGGGGCTCTATGGAGAAGTGTGGGGGGGTGAGCACTATGGGGGCATCTATTGGGGGCTTTATAACGCGGCTCCACCTGGCTCCTAACTCTTTAGCTGGCTCCTAGATTCCAAGGAAATTTGTCAAGCCCTGCTTTAATGTATATGCCATAATGGGGCAGTTCCTGACCCCCTCCCCGGGCCGACCGGCAGCTCACCCAGGGGAGTCACCACACACACTAACCTGCTGGGCTATCTTTCAGTACACTGGCTGTCCACCATGTGAGGAGACAGGAGCTCCCACTACTGGTTCAGCCGCTGACTGCCTGACTGCGCTTCTGCCCGACTTCCGGCCTGCACAGGAGCGATGTTCACACTGCAGTAAGCAGCCCAGACGATGCTGCCGGGCTGTGTATAAGAGGAGAATCCGGCGCCACCCTAGCCCTGCTACTTGCCCGCAGGGCTAAGCTACCTGCCCAACTACCTGCCCGGCGCCCAGAACTGCATGTCCCGGGCGTCGGGCGATAGGAATTCCACACCCCTGATATATATACTACAGAGAACAGTATACTGTATATACACTACAGGAACAGTATACTGTATATACACTACAGGGGACAGTATACTGTATATATACTACAGAGGACAGTATACTGTATATACACTAAAGAGCACAGTATACTGTATATATACTACAGAGGACAGTATACTGTATATACACTACAGAGGACAGTATACTGTATATACACTACAGAGGACAGTATATACATACTACAGAGGACAGTATACTGTATATACACTACAGAGGACAGTATACTGTATATACACTACAGAGGACAGTATACTGTATATACACTACAGAGGACAGTATATACAATACTACAGAGGACAGTATACTGTATATACACTACAGAGGACAGTATACTGTATATACACTACAGAGGACAGTATACTGTATATACACTACAGAGGATAGTATACTGTATATAAATTATACATACAGAGGACAGTATACTGTATATACACTACAGAGGATAGTATACTGTATATATACTACAGAGGACAGTATACTGTATATATACACAACAGAGGACAGTATACTGTATATATACACAACAGAGGATAGAATGCTGTATATATACTACAGAGGACAGTATACTGTATATACACTACAGAGGACAGTATACTGTATATACACTACAGGGGACAGTATACTGTATATACACTACAGGGGACAGTATACTGTATATACACTACAGGGGACAGTATACTGTATATACACTACAGGGGACAGTATACTGTATATACACTACAGGGGACAGTATACTGTATATACACTACAGAGGACAGTATACTGTATATATACTACAGAGGACAGTATACTGTATATATACTACAGAGGACAGTATACTGTATATATACTACAGAGGACAGTATACTGTATATACACTACAGAGGACAGTATACTGTATATACACTACAGAGGACAGTATACTGTATATATACACTACAGAGGATAGTATACTGTATATAAATTATACACTACAGAGGACAGTATACTGTATATACACTACAGAGGATAGTATACTGTATATATACTACAGAGGACAGTATACTGTATATATACTACAGAGGACAGTATACTGTATATAAATTATACACTACAGAGGACAGTATACTGTATATACACTACAGAGGACAGTATACTGTATATACACTACAGGGGACAGTATACTGTATATACACTACAGGGGACAGTATACTGTATATACACTACAGAGGACAGTATACTGTATATACACTACAGAGGACAGTATATACATACTACAGAGGCCAGTATACTGTATATACACTACAGAGGACAGTATACTGTATATACACTACAGAGGACAGTATACTGTATATACACTACAGAGGACAGTATACTGTATATATATACTACAGAGCACAGTATACTGTATATACACTACAGAGGACAGTATACTGTATATATACTACAGAGGACAGTATACTGTATATACACTACAGAGGACAGTATACTGTATATATATACTACAGAGGACAGTATACTGTATATACATACTACAGAGGACAGTATACTGTATATACATACTACAGAGGACAGTATACTGTATAATACACTACAGAGGACAGTATACTGTATATACACTACAGAGGACAGTATACTGTATATAAATTATACACTACAGAGGACAGTATACTGTATATATACTACAGAGGACAGTATACTGTATATACATACTACAGAGGACAGTATACTGTAAATACACTACAGAGGACAGTATACTGTAAATACACTACAGAGGACAGTATACTGTATATAAATTATACACTACAGAGGACAGTATACTGTATATATACTACAGAGGACAGTATACTGCTACAGAGGGATCTGGATAGATTGGAGGCTTGGGCAGAGAAGTGGCAGATGAGGTTTAACATTGACAAATGTAAGGTTATGCACATGGGAAGGAACAATGCAAGTCACCCGTACATACTAAATGGTAAAACACTCGGTAACACTGACATGTTAAAGGACTCTAGGAATTCTAAACAGCAAACTAAGCTGTAGAAACCAGTGTCAGGCAGCTGCTGCCAAGGCCAATAAGATAATGGGCTGCATCAAAGGGGCATAGATGCCGTGTGATGAGAACATAGTCCTACCACTTTACACATCACTGGTCAGACCACACATGGAGGACTGTGTACAGTTCTGGGCTCCTGTGAACAAGGCAGACATAGCAGAGCTGGAGAGGGTTCAGAGGAGGGCAACTAAAGTAATAACTGGAATGAGGACCCTGAAGAACTACAGGACCCTGAAAGGTTATCAAAATTAGGGTTATTCACCTTAGAAAAAAGACGACTGAGGGGAGATCTAATAACTATGTACACATATATCAGGGGTCAGTACAGAGATCTCTCCCATCATCTATTTATCCCCAGGACTGTGACTGTGACGAGGGGACATCCTCTGCGTCTGGAGGAAAGAAGGTTTGTACACAAACATAGAAGAGGATTCTTTACGGCAGTGTTTCCCAACCAGTGTGCCTCCAGCTGTTGCAAAACTACAACTCCCAGCATGCCCGGACAGCCTTTGCTGTGCAGGCATGCTGGGAGTTGTAGTTTTCAACAGCTGGAGAGCACACTGAGCTAGAAAGACTGCTTTACAGTAAGAGCAGTGAGAGAAGTCTCTGCCTGAGGAGGTGGTGATGGTGAGTACAATAAAGGAGTTCAAGAGGAGCCTGGATGTATTTCTGGAGTGTAATAATATTACAGGCTACAGCTACTAGAGAGGGTCGTTGATCCAGGGAGTTATTCTGATTGGAGTCGGGAAATAATTTTTCCCTAAAGTGATGAAAATTGGCTTCTGCCTCACAGTTTTTTTGCCTTCCTCTGGATCAACTTGCAGAATAACAGGCCGAACTGGATGGATCAGAGGGCTTTTTCAGCCTTATAAACTATATTACTATGTTGCATCCCAACCCCTGCCATGCCCTCAGTATACTTTACGCTCACCACGGTGCCCCTGGACATCAAATGGCCTCCATCGTGTCCCCGAGTATAAATAATAGCCCCCTATAGTGCCACATCAGTATAAATAATTTATAAATAGTATTTATCACCAAGGCTCCGTCAGTTTGTACGCCTCAGGGGACAGGAGCAACCTTTAAAGGGTTATCCGAGACTATAAAAGCTCCCCATATGCCGGGCCCCTCACAGGGAATATACTTACCTGGCCCCAGCCACGCAGTCTATTACCACAGGTGTATAAACATCCAGCCCCTACCCATACAGTCTGTCATTACTACAGGTGTATAACATCCAGCCCCTACCCATACAGTCTACCATTACCACAGGTGTATAACATCCAGCTCCTACCCATACAGTCTGTCATTACCACAGGTGTATAAACATCCAGCCCCTACCCATACAGTCTGTCATTACCACAGGTATATAACATCCAGCCCCTACCCATACAGTCTGTCATTACCACAGGTGTATAACATCCAGCCCCTACCATACAGTCTGTCATTACCACAGGTGTATAACATCCAGCCCCTACCCATACAGTCTGCCATTACCACAGGTGTATAACATCCAGCCCCTACCCATACAGTCTGCCATTACCACAGGTGTATAACATCCAGCCCCTACCCATACAGTCTACCATTACCACAGGTGTATAACATCCAGCCTCTAGCCATACAGTCTGTCATTACCACAGGTGTATAACATCCAGCCCCTAGCCATACAGTCTGCCATTACTACAGGTGTATAACATCCAGCCCCTACCCATACAGTCTACCATTACCACAGGTGTATAACATCAGCCCCTAGCCATACAGTCTGTCATTACCACAGGTGTATAACATCCAGCCCCTAGCCATACAGTCTACCATTACCACAGGTGTATAACATCCAGCCCCTACCCATACAGTCTGTCATTACCACAGGTGTATAACATCCAGCCCCTACCATACAGTCTACCATTACCACAGATGTATAACATCCAGCCCTAGCCATACAGTCTACCATTACCACAGGTGTATAACATCCAGCCCCTAGCCATACAGTCTGCCATTACTACAGGTGTATAACATCCAGCCTCGACCATGCAGTCTGCCATTACCACAGGTGCATCAACATCCAGCCCCAAACCATACAGTCTGTCATTACCACAGGTATATACATCCAGCCTCTACCCATACAGTCTGTCATTACCACAGGTGTATAACATCCAGCCCCTACCCATACAGTCTGTCATTACCACAGGTGTATAACATCTAGCCCTGACCATGCAGTCTGCCATTACCACGGGTGTATAACATCCAGCCCCGACCATACAGTCTGTCATTACCACAGGTGTATAACATCCAGCCCCTACCCATACAGTCTGTCATTACCACAGGTGTATAACATCCAGCCCTTACCCATGCAGTCCTACCATTACTACAGGTGTATAACATCCAGCCCCTACCCATACAGTCTGTCATTACTACAGGTGTACAACATCCAGCCCCTAGCCATACAGTCTGCCATTACCACAGGTGTATAACATCCAGCTCCCTACCCATACAGTCTGTCATTACCACAGGTGTATAACATCCAGCCCCTACCCATACAGTCTACCATTACCACAGATGTATAACATCCAGCCCCTAGCCATACAGTCTACCATTACCACAGGTGTATAACATCCAGCCCCTAGCCATACAGTCTGCCATTACCACAGGTGTATAACATCCAGCCCGACCATGCAGTCTGCCATTACCACAGGTGCATAACATCCAGCCCCTAACCATACAGTCTGTCATTACCACAGGTGTATAACATCCAGCCCCTACCCATACAGTCTGTCATTACTACAGGTGTATAACATCCAGCCCCTACCCATACAGTCTGTCATTACTACAGGTGTATAACATCCAGCCCCGACCATGCAGTCTGCCATTACCACAGGTGTATAACATCCAGCCCCGACCATACAGTCTGTCATTACCACAGGTGTATAACATCCAGCCCCTACCCATACAGTCTGTCATTACCACAGGTGTATAACATCCAGCCCCTACCCATACAGTCTACCATTACCACAGGTGTATAACATCCAGCCCCTACCCATACAGTCTGCCATTACTACAGGTGTATAACATCCAGCCCCTACCCATACAGTCTACCATTACCACAGGTGTATAACATCCAGCTCCCTACCCGTACAGTCTGTCATTACCACAGGTGTATAACATCCAGCCCTACCCATACAGTCTGGCATTACCACAGGTGTATAACATCCAGCCCTTACCCATACAGTCTGTCATTACCACAGGTGTATAACATCTAGCCCCGACCCATACAGTCTCACCATTACCACAGGTGTATAACATCCAGCCCCTACCCATACAGTCCGTCATTACCACAGGTGTATAACATCCAGCCCCTATCCATACAGTCTACCATTACCACAGGTGTATAACATCCAGCCCGACCATGCAGTCTGCCATTACCACAGGTGTATAACATCCAGCCCCTGACCATGCAGTCTGCCATTACCACAGGTGCATAACATCCAGCCCCTAGCCATACAGTCTGTCATTACTACAGGTGTATAACATCCAGCCCCTACCCATACAGTCTGTCATTACCACAGGTGTATAACATCCAGCCCCAAACCATGCAGTCTGTCATTACCACAGGTATATAACATCCAGCCCCTACCATACAGTCTGTCATTACCACAGGTGCATAATATCCAGCCCCTACCCATACAGTCTGTCATTACCACAGGTGTATAACATCCAGCCCCTACCCATACAGTCCGTCATTACCACAGGTATATAACATCCAGCCCCTACCCATACAGTCTGTCATTACCACAGGTGTATAACATCCAGCCCCTACCCGTACAGTCTGTCATTACCACAGGTGTATAACATCCAGCCTCTACCCATACAGTCTACCATTACCACAGGTGTATAACATCCAGCCCCTGACCCATGCAGTCTGTCATTACCACAGGTGTATAACATCCAGCCCCGACCATGCAATCTGCCATTACCACAGGTGTATAACATCCAGCCCCTACCCATACAGTCTGCCATTACCACAGGTGTATAACATCCAGCCCCTACCATGCAGTCTGCCATTACCACAGATGTATAACATCCAGCCCCTAGCCATACAGTCCACCATTACCACAGGTGTATAACATCCAGCCCCTAGCCATACAGTCTGCCATTACCACAGGTGTATAACATCCAGCCCCGACCATGCAGTCTGCCATTACCACAGGTGCATAATATCCAGCCCCAAACCATACAGTCTGTCATTACTACAGGTGTATAAACATCCAGCCCTACCCATACAGTCTGCCATTACCACAGGTGTATAACATCCAGCCCCGACCCGTACAGTCTGTCATTACCACAGGTGTACAACATCCAGCCCCGACCATGCAGTCCTGCCATTACCACAGGTGTATAACATCCAGCCCCGACCATACAGTCTGTCATTACCACAGGTGTATAACATCCAGCCCCTACCCATACAGTCTGTCATTACCACAGGTGTATAACATCCAGCCCCTACCCATACAGTCTACCATTACCACAGGTGTATAACATCCAGCCCCTACCTAGTACAGTCCGCCATTACCACAGGTGTATAACATCCAGCCCCTACCCATGCAGTCTACCATTACCACAGGTGTATAACATCCAGCCTCTACCCGTACAGTCCGCCATTACCACAGGTGTATAACATCCAGCCCCTACCATGCAATCCGCCATTACCACAGGTGTATAACATCCAGCCCTGACCATACAGTCCGCCATTACCACAGGTGTATAACATCCAGCCCCGACCATACAGTCTACCATTACCACAGGTGTATAATATCCAGCCCTCTACCGACATGAGTCTGTCATTACCACAGGTGTATAACATCCAGCCCCTATCCATGCAGTCCACCATTACCACAGGTGTATAACATCCAGCCCGACCATGCAGTCTGCCATTACCACAGGTGTATAACATCCAGCTCCGACCGCGCAGTCTGCCATTACCACAGGTGTATAACATCCAGCCCCTGAGCCATACAGTCTGTCATTACTACAGGTGTATAACATCCAGCTCCTACCATGCAGTCTGTCATTACCACAGGTGTATAACATCCAGCCCTAAACCATAGCAAGTCTGTCATTACCACAGGTGTATAACATCCAGCTCCCTGACCCATGCAGTCCGTCATTACCACAGGTGCATAACATCCAGCCCCTACCCATGCAGTCCGTCATTACCACAGGTGTATAACATCCAGCCTCTACCCATACAGTCTGTCATTACCACAGGTATATAACATCCAGCCCCTACCCATGCAGTCTGTCATTACTACAGGTGTATAATGATCCAGCCCCTGACCAGTACAGTCCGTCATTACCACAGGTGTATAACATCCAGCCCCGTACCCATACAGTCCGTCATTACCACAGGTATATAACATCCAGCCTCTACCCATACAGTCCATCATTACCACCGGTGTATAACATCTAGCCCCGACTGACGCAGTCCGCCATTACTACAGGTGTATAACATCCAGCCCCGACCATGCAGTCCGCCATTACCACAGGTGTATAACATCCAGCCCCGACCATGCAGTCTGCCTTTACAGATATCTGTTATATAATTCATCAACACTCTGCTGACTCCATAACTGCAGTGTCAGACCTCCTCTCCCATTAACATCAGCACGAAAAACTCAGCTGTGCCAGAGCTTCCAGCTACATGCCAGTCTTACATCACCAAGCGGATGGAGTGGTGTAAATCACGCCACCACTGACTTGGACACGTCTTCAGTGGTAGCTATAGATCCCACTTCTCTATCTGGTGGTCTGAAGGACAAGTCTGGTGAACATCAGGAGAACGTTACTGTCTGACTCGTGATTGTGCAATGGTAAAGTCTGGTGGGGGATAATGCTATGGGGAGTTTCACCCAGGCTCGCCGAGGCCTCTTAGCTCCAGAGAAGAGAAATCTTACTGCTTCAGCAGCATAAAAATATATTGTGGACAGCTTCCAACTCAGGAAACATTAGGGAACAGCCTTCTGTTCTAGCAGAGAGTGTCCA